>JABUQX010029127.1:27500-42784 GCA_015478945.1 Trachelipus rathkii
GGCACGTGGTGATTCTGTAAATGAGTAAGAATGTCAATCGGAGCATCGGAACAGAACTCAGGCGCATATACGGTACCCTTCGACGTGTTACGAACATCGTCAGGTTTAGAAAGAATAGGAATCTTCCCCAGATGTAATAGGGAAGAAAGTACGTTGCTTTAGGTACGAGAGGGAGCACGAACCAAGATGGAACCGTTCCTCATTGGCGTAGCTTGAGGCTCAGTAATTTGAAGAGCAACATCCAAAGCATCACTAAGGATGAGCTGGCTCACAGAAGTCAGTGGACGAGAGGTGACGTCGAATGTCTAAAATAAAAATAAAGCGGTAGGTATCAAGACCATGGGACCCTGGCGGGGAGGCTCCGAGAAACTTGGTTATTACAGCTATTCTGACGACGATGATTGAGGCCCCAGCTGGCGCTTGAGCTCTAGGGATGGTTGAAGTGAGGTTTGAGTGAATGAGAGTGTGCGAGAGGCCAGAACAGTCTCTCCTAGTCTAGACGGGGTAGTCCCAGAAACGGGTTCGTTACTTCAGACTATTGGTTGAGGTGGAAAAGAACCAACCGATTCATCAATAAGGTCATCAAAGCCTCTGCTGAATCCTGGTCAAGAAATGGAAAGGAAGGGGTCGAGTTAGAAGATTCTTAGTGATGAGAATGTATGAAAAATGGTAAACTATTTTCTGATTCTTCTTCTTCAATATATTTCTTACACTTTGCCCATGGCCAATAATACACATACATTAACACAAACTATTGAATATAAAGAATAAAAATACTGAAAATGACTGACGTAACCGCGCCCACCACAAGCCCAGAGCATAATACCTCCTTCCTAGAAACCCCACCCCGTATTGGGCGGGGGGGGCCGGCGGCGGGGGGTGGGCCATGGGTGTGTCCTAGGGAAAGACCACGAGACCCAGCGTCAGTCCCGAAAGAATGAAATAATATGCCGTGAACCCACACGGATAGAACCGCGCAAGCCGAAGATACTGCGGCCAAGTGCTGCGACCAGCTTCCCTCACTGGTTAGGCAAGTCCTCTCCAACTAGGCGGCCCGGAGAAAGGCGAGAATAACCGCGGTTTTAAACCTGTTAAACCCTCACACCACGTAGGAAGGAGGGCAAGATGGATAAATGACACACACACACACAGAGACAACAGCCCGGTAGTAACCAGAAATCAGGGGAATGGGGAGACTTTCAGAAGAAAGATCAAGAATACATATGGTAGTACGTACAGAAAACGGAGGAGAAAGGGAACATAAACAGGGGAAGGAACGGGATAATAATAATAATAATAATAAATAATAAATAATAATAATAATAATTAATAATAATAATAATAATAATAATAATAATAATATTCAATAATAAATATAATATATAGAAAAATAATACAAAACAATAATAATAATAACTAGAGAATGCTTTCATTATGTAAACAAAGAGAGGGGCAAAAATCAACCAAAAACAATAACATAGGTCTTCGCAGATACCATTCGAAAAAGGTATCTGAGCCCCCCACCCCAACAAGGTGGGGTATGTTAACAGGGGGAATAATAAAATAATAATAATAAATATATAATATAATCAATAATAATAATATATAATAATAATATAATAATAATATTATAGTTGAGAAAAGATTTCAGAATCTCTGGAACTGTCTCTCATTGACCGATTTCAAAAGCGGTCTTATCTTGAAAATAGAAGATCTTGAAACAGAAGGGTTATAGGATTTCGAAGAAATTGAGCATAGGGTGGAAACGAAAAAAAGTGATATTTTTTTTCCTAAACGTAATAATGTGCGGAAAAGTTGCCTTTTGATATGTATGCTTTAACCCTTAAAATTTGGGAGATGTACGACAATTATTACGGTGCCCCAAGAGGTTTGATTGTATGGTTTTTTATGAAAATAATGTAACAATTCTAATTCCGTAGACCAGGAATTATAGTTGCCCACTGGGGGTACTAATATTTAATGTAATAGTACGGAAATTGTACGATATTTCCAGACATACATTTACCACTAAAAATTTGAACATCCTAGATAAACTTGTTCTGTATTGCTACAACAATTTCCATTTATAATTCTTTAATATTTTTATAATGCCAGAAACACATTTAACTCCCCACCATTGTTTCGAGCCTTTTTCTGATACGCAAATCATAACTAATTCGCCCAGCTTTGTTTCATTAATCTCCTTTGTCATCATTGTGAATCGAGCGTTAGTAATATCGGTAGTACGTGTTTTATTGTTTTATTTATTTGATTTATTGGTAATCTTAATAATAGCCATCAGTTGACATCTTTAGCGGCCTAAATATGACGTCAGCCGTCAACTTCATCAAGTTTTTAAAAGACTAGATAAACTGAGTTTTATTGTTTTTGGTGCCCCAAAAAGGCTAAAAGGACAGTGTTTAACCTACTTATGAAGATATAATGAGGTTTTTTTCTTGTGGTTAAGACATGTCTCTGAAATTTAAAAAACTGGGTGAAATAGGTGAGATCATTTCTTTAAGCTGACTCGAGTTATGGAATAGAGCTTTTATTCGCTATGTATCAGCATAATCCGAAGATTATGAAATTATTTAGAGACAATTATGGGAAGTACAGAAATCTTTTAAAATATGAAAAGGCCAAAAAAAGATAACAAGTGCAAATTAAAATTAAATTTATTCCAAGAAATGCCAAAAAAAAGTGATCTGATTAGCAGCCTGCAAATGCAAAAGATTTTCTAACATGTAAAGAGGAGTCTGAGGAGATTGAAATCAGAAGAAATTGCAGTGAATGTGAACATCCACATTACTGCAATTTTCAATAGCCAGTGTGTACTTCTCTAATCCATCTTAATTTATTTCCCAAACTTTCCGTCCACTTAATTTATATTGTTGAATCTGATGTCTTTATAACCTAAATATATCCTTAAACATTATCTTCTCCTTTCTTTTTCCTGGTAGCCACAATATCAATCGAAACTCATGATCATTTTTCTCTTAGTTCGTTGGTCAATAAGAAACAATTGCTCTTCTTTAGGCACTTTTCGGAATTTTTCACAATTGTATGTAGAAAAATCTTTGCATTTGCATGGCAGGACTGCAATATCAGATCAACTTTTTTTTTGGCTTCATTGGAATATAATAATTTTTAATTATGTACTTGTCAATTTTTTAGACCCTTTTGCATGGTTATTTAAAAAATTTTCTTGTAAACTTCTCATAATAGACTCTAAATAATTCAATATATCTGATTATGGCGATACTATAGGTAAAAAGCTCTAAATTCCATAAACTCGGTCCAGTATAATAAAGAAATGCTCTTCACCTATTTTTACCCAGGTGTTTTAATTTCTGAGGCGTGGTCTTAACCACAGAAAAAACTTCATCTATGTCTTCATAAGTAGGTAAAACACTGCCTTTTAGCCGTTTTAGGGCACGCAAAAAACAATACAACCAGTCATATTTCTGTACTTTGAACTGATGAAGTTGATGGCGTAGACGTCATATTTTAGGTTGTAAAAGATTCAAACTAATGGTATTATAAGATTAACATAAATCAAATAAACAATTAAACAATAAAACACGTTCTACCGATACTAACGCTCGATTCACAATGATGACAAATGAGAAATGAAACAAGCTGGCAATTAGTTATGCATGCGTATCAGAAAAGCGCGAAACAGTGGTGGGGGAGTTAAAAGTGTTTCGTGCATTATTGAAAATATTAAAGAATTATAATGGAACATTAAAAGTAGCAATAGAACAAGTTTTATCTAGGTTGACCCAAATTTTTGTGGTTAAATGTATGCACTAAAACGTACATTTTACGTACTATTACATTAAATATTAGTACCCCCAATGGCAACTATAATTCCTGTCACGGTATTAGAAAATTGTTCATATTTTCAAAAAACCATTACAAATTTACAATCAAAAGGGCACCGGTAATAATTGTCGTACATCTCCCAAATTTTAAGGGTAAAGCATACATATCACAAGGCAACTTTTCCGCACTATTACGTTTGGAAAAAAAATATATCACTTTTTTCGTTCCACCCTATTGAGCACCTTCCAAAATTGCTACCCTTGTAACTTGGAAACTAAAGTCACAAAATTTTTTTATCACACTAGTGATAAAATAATAATTTATAAAAATAATAAATTTCATAGAAAAGAATCGTTCAAATTCATAAGAAACACAAATAAAAGAATGTTTTGATTCTCTATTCTTACCAGACTTTCTTCTAATTGAGAAATTTGTTCAACATTTTGATCAGTCTCCAAATATTCTTCTTTAAAACTCAATGGCTCGTCTTTTATTTCAATTCCATCTTTGACATATATGTCTGTGTATATTATTTCTTTCTGTGGAAAAGATAAATTTGTAAATGATAAGTTTTATTGTAACAATAATAATAATAATAATGATAATAATAATAATAATAATAATAATAATAATAATAATAATAATAATAATAATAATAATAATAATAATAATAATAATAATGGGTGTAGTTCCGAAGGATTGGAAAAGAGAAGTAATAGTACCCTTATATAAGGGTAATGTAGGAATTATAGGGGAATTAGTTTATCGAGTGTTGTAGGATGATATATGCTGGTATTTTGGTCGAAAGAGTGCGTCAAGTGACTGAGACTGATTGGTGAAGATCAAGGTGTGTTTAGAAGTGGTAAAGGATGTGTGGATCAAATCTTTAAATTGAAATAAATGATTGAGAAAATGAGAGAAGAATAAATTGTATTTAGGTTTTATGGATTTGCAACAGGAGTATGATAGAATTAATAAGGAAGCTCTATGGAAGGTGTAAGTGATATATCGTGTTGGCGTTTGGTTTAAATATTTAGAATATATGTTGGATGAAAAGGGAACATATGATGAAGATTGTAGTAGGAAATTTGTTCGAAGATAGTACTAATGGAATTAAAATCCTTGTGAATTTTTAAGGGACCTAAGTCTCGAGTGGCTAGGGTCTTACACGAGAGTATATTGTTACCTGCGTTAATGTATAGTAATGAAACCGTTGGTCTCGTGAATAAGAAAGGTATACGTATTCAAAGTAACAATGGTGTTCAGAATAGACAATCTAGGGGCGTGTTTAAGGTGTTGAGAAGAATTGATAATAGGAGTGAGGATGAACACTTAGGAGTTGTTGGTGGTGTGAAGTAAAGGATTATAGATGAGTAGAATGATAAAAATAAGTTACTTGTGAATGGTTTGGTCCCATGAGTGCGAAGGGATGTGATGATATTTGGTTGGTTAAGCGTATATATAGTGGCGAGTGTGCTGGGAGTCGACCGGTGTGGAGACCTAAGGAAAATTGGATTGAGTCAGAAGGAATGCATTTGGAAGGAGAGGAAACTGTTGAGTTTGCCGATGGCGAGAAGAAAGGTGCATTAGGAGGAGTTGGAGTGGCAGGGTTTTGTGAGCTGGTATGGTTGTGGCCCACCTGGGCCAGGGAATGAACCCACTATTTATGAGATGCTACAGTGAAGGTCCGTCGCATTCCTGTGAAGTCCTGGGGTAGATTTTTCTGACTTGACTTTTTCGACTTGCATCATATTCTTTTAATACATTTCTGTTTCTCGCACCTTACCCTACAGTCTTGGGGAGAGAAGGTGGGTGGTAATAATAGATAATAATAATATAATAATGATAATAATATAAATTAATAATAATAATAATAATAATAATAATAATAATAATAATAATTTAAATATATAAATTCCTTACTGGAACTTTTCCAAACGATGAATCTTGTTCATAACTTTGACCGATTGTTTCTGACATCTTCTTGAACTTCTAAGGGTTCATCCTAATTTTCCTCGATCTTCACTCTTATTATCTTCATAATAATCAATTTCATAAATTTACTTTTTGTTTAAAATATCTGATGCCACATGAACCCTTTCCTGCTTGAATAAAACTAATTATAATGTTTATATTAATTTCTTTTTTGATGGTCCTTTAATTTTTTTTAATGGTGAAAAGTAGAGAGAGAGAGAGGGAGAGATGAGAGAGAGAGAGAGAGAGAGAGAGAGCAGAGATGATTGAGAGATTGAGAGAGATGAGAGATTGAGAGAGATGATGAGAGAGAGAGAGAGAGGGAGAGAAGAGGGAGAGAGAGAGGCGAGAAGGTGAGATAGAGAGAGAGAGAGAGAGAGAGAGAGAGAGAGAGAGAGAGAGAGAGAGAGAGAGGAGGAGAGAGAGGAGGAGAGAGAGAGAAGAACGACGAGAGAGAGAGAGAGAGAGAGAGAGAGGATGAGTAGAGAGAGGAGAGAGAAGATTGAGGAGATTGAAGAGAGAAGAGTAGAGAGATGAGAGAGAGAGAGTATGAGAGAGAGAGAGAAGAGAGAGAGAGGAGAGAGAGAGAGGAGAACGAGAGAGAGAGTAGAGAGAGAGAGGAGAGAGAAAGGAGATAGAAGAGAGAGTAGAGAGAGAAAGAGAGAAGAGGTAGAGAGAGAGAGAAGAGAGAAGAGATGGTAGAGAGAGGAGTGAGAGAATGAGAGAGAGAGAGAGATGAGAGTAGTCAGGAGAGAGAGAGAGAAAGAGAAATGAGAAAGAGAAAGAGAAAGGAGAGAAAGAAAAAGAGAAAGAGAGAGACGAGAGAGTGAGGAGAGAGAGAGATGAGAGAGCGAGAGAGAGAGAGAGAGCATTAAGACAAACAGAATGAAGAAAAAAAAATTAAAGATTGTAATAAATTAGAATATAATAAATAAGAAAAATGAAAATATACAAATAGAGGAAGAGGGATTATTTAAGTAGTGATTAATTGGTAATAAAATTGATGAAATATATGCTCCATAAGTCAAAGAGAGCCCTATCATGAGATGAACCGGAGGGTCTATCAGACCGTGTAAGTGAAGAAAATGTGGAACTATATTCACTCAAGTGAATGAAAGAGGGCTGATTTTTTTGTAAAAAAGAAATAAATTCTTCATTACTCGTAATAAGGTAACTTTATAGTTAATATTATATTGAGTAATGTAGTCGAGGATGAGTTAATGTTAACGGATGTTAAATGTTAGCAGTGTATGAACTATTACTTGTAACTGATCCAAATTCCCTATCTGGAAGAATATGCTCATTTGAAAAAGATGATTATGACTCTACAGCATACATTATAAGAAGTGTCAGTGTTTGGTACTATATGATTGTTGTTGAATGGTCATCTAGTTATGGATGTAGGTATGGGTTCAAGTTTTTCATTCTTGTCGTTTATATATTAATTTTGGGTATGGATTATCTAGGGTTTGTGTATTATTTATATATATATATATTTTTAGTGATAGTTATGGTTATTATTATATATATATAGTTTATGTAATATTATAGTGTATATTGGTAGTGGTTTTATGATAGATTATAGTTTTGTATAGGTGTATGTTTTTAGTATAGATGGTATTATATGGGTATATTTTTTATGTATAGTATTAAACATTTTTATAGTATAGTATTTATGTGATGTGTATTATATATATATTAGTACTTATTATGATTATAGTATGTTTATTTTTTATGTGGGATGTGAGTGTTGCGCTCAATCCGTTATGTGTAGTTGGTTTGTGTATTTTATATTTTATATACTATTAGTCTGTATTTGGGTAGTAATGTTGGTGTATGGTTGTTGTTTATTGTTTGAGTGATTAGTTTGTTTGTTATGGTTGTGTTTGTTGTTGTATTGTGTTGGTAGGGTGTGGGCTATGTGTTTGGTGTCCGTGTTGTTTTGTTCGGGTTGTGTGGAGCGTTTTTGGTCCCCTTTTTTTTAGAGGTGTGTGTTGGTATTGGTCGGTTTGGGGTTGTTTCCATACCTCTACATTAATAGATAGGAGGAAGAGTATAGAATAGATAGTTTGGTAATTGTATATGTTTTTGTATTTTTTGCTGTGTCGATGTTGTTTAATTTGTAGCTTTTGCGGTGTGTCACGTGTTGCTCACTATGTTAGTGACGTACAAGTTTGTGGATATTCATCGTAATTATTCTTTTTTTGAGTATTTCTAGAGATTTTTATAATTTTTAAAAATATAATAATTAGAGATTAGGGTACAAAAGGTCCTTCAATAGAATTTCACACTTTTTGAAAAAAAAAAATGTGTGAGTTTTTTTTTCTTAAACTTTTGTAAAGAATTACATGATGAATTTTTAATTATTTTTTCAGTGTTATAACACTTCGAGTATGTTAGCTTTAAAAAAAAAACTGGCAAACGCCAATTTTTTTTGTTTCAAAAAAACAGTAAGCTTAGTGGCTTAAAATAATCAACTGGGCGTACTTTGGTCCGTCCGTATTCAACCCCCCGCATAAAAAATTGAATGATGGGGTGAATCAAACCACCATTGTTTGGTGTGTGTTTTGTTGTTGTTTATTTTTGTTAAATGTGTATTATTATTTTGTGTTGTTGAATTGACATTTTTATTATGTATAAATAACTAATTTAAAAAAATAATATAAAGTTACTTATATTTAAGTAAAAATTTAAAATAAAGATGAAAATTATATGAAAAAAAAAAATTCGAATTCCAAAAGTGTCAAAAATTTTGTTGTCCCATGAGAGGGGTGAATTGTGCCACCATTGGATTATTTTTATTCCTTAATTTTTAATGTATCAATTATTAGGGATGGGGCCGGCCGGATTAACGGATATCTGGCTGGAAAGTTAAACTAGAATACACCGGGATATCTGGCATCTTATTTTTTAAATTTTTGACATTTGTTTGTAGTCAATTCCCAAATTTGTTATTTTTAAAATTTTCCTTATAATAAATAAGAAAAAAAAAAAACTTTTTCCAGGCGTTTTTAAATAACCATTGTTCTAAGTGGTATTTTTTTTTCTTGCCTGAGTCTGAATACGCTAATATTTTAGTTGAGAAACCCAGTAGTTTCAACCCCCTACTGCCAAATGTACATTTTTTGGCTTAGTAAAATGATATAATATATAATATATTATTATATTATTATATATATATATGTATATATATTATATATATATATATATATATATATATATATATATATATATAATATAATATATTATATAATATATAATATAATATATATATATATATATATTATAACTATATTTCTTATATTTATATATATATATATATAATATTATATATTATATATATATATATATATTAGTGATGTACCGATACCATGGTATCGGTGTATAAAGGATTTTTGAGGTATGCAGTATCACAGCATTTTGAGAGGATGGAAGTTCAGTATCTCTATAAAAATTTGTCCAATACCACACATTTTTGCTGTCTTAGTCTTAACATTGTTGATTTTCAATATATATTATATATTTATATATATTAATATATATATATATATATTAATATATATATATATTATATATATATTATATATAATATATATATATATAATTTCTTATCGCAATTCTTCAGTCATATTATGATAAGAAGTTTTTTTTTCACTGGATTTTACTGATTTTCTTGCTTGGTTTGTTTTGCTTGCTTTACTTGCTTTAACTTGTTTTACTTGCTTTAACTTGCTTTATTTAATTTAATATATAAAGAGAGGAAGTATATTAAGTAAGTAAAGCAATAAAAAAAGCAAGAAATAGTCCTAAATCTGTATTTTATAAGGGCAGTTCTTTTATCTTGCATTACTTAAGAATGAGAAAAGGTTGTTGGCTATTTTTCAGCTATTTTTAGCTGTTTTTGGCTACTTAATAGTAAGGTTTATGATTTCTTTGCCATTTGACTCAAATATTTTTTGCAGGAAATACATTCATGAAAATTTTTAGCGCTAATAAAAAAAGGTTTATTAATGTTTTTTTGAATGAAACACACTTGAACCAACCACACCTATGCCTAACAAGATTCACACCTATGCCTAACAAAATCCAAACCTATGCCTAACAGTGGATAGTTGGCGCTTTCTGCATTAAATTAACTACCCCTATACCCACTAAAGTAAACGCATATGCCTAACAAGGGGTGGTGATGGAATTGGTGATTAATCGTCTTTTTTTATTAATATGTTTATAAATAAACATGTTTCGATATTTTATTTATGTTTTTTTAAATGTTTTTTATTATGTTATTTATGTTTCATATTTGTGAGACATAAATTCTGCTATTTATTTTTTCTTTGTAAATTAAAAAAGAAACTTGTAGAACTTGAAGAATGAATTTTTGCTATTAAAGTGCCAAAGAATGTTTTTGTTTTGTTTTTGTTTTTGTTTTGCAGGGCAAATTATATCATTACTCGTATTGTGAAAAGTGGTTTATAAAAAAAATAGGGGACTAGCAAAAAGGGTCGAAACAACATAAAAAAAAAAAAATTCCCCTACAGCCCTCCGCACTTTGCAAGTAAACAGTTGAATGTGAACAAGTTGAAACTGAATAAATTTGGAAGCATAAATGAAGGAAGCCGTTGTTAGTATTTTGCAAAAGAAGCATGTGGATGAGCTAAAGTAGGAATTAAGAATGTTAACAGTGAGTGGTGTAATGAAGAGGTGATGCAAGCGGTAAAAGTAAACAAAGAAGAGTAGAATGTTAGCTAAAGTTATTCATGAGGTTTCAAAAGAAATATGTTTGGAATTATGTAAGGAGGAAAAAAGGAATACTAAAAGATGCATACGTAGGAGAAAAAAGAGAAGGTAAATGAACGGTTTGGAAGAAGGATGAATGGAGACTTACAAGGAAGGAAGCGCGAAAGGTTTTAATGGTTTTAATACACTCGTTTTGCTGGAAGTTTACAAAATATGGTCTAGAGTAAAATAAATATCGTGCATTAGTGCAATAAATAAACTTTGTCTTATTTTCAGATCTTATCAGAATACAAGGCGGAGATGGACCCTTTGGCAACCAACATGGACAAGTTCCAGGGAGAAGACATGGCCTACATTTGAATCTTCCTACCTCAACTCCACCTTATGAAGTATCACCTGGAGAAGCTGAGGAACGGTGGTACTCTCCAGCATGCCATGCCACGCCACTTGTTCAGACCTTACTGAAGGTTTATGACAAGCGATTCGCTTGTTTTTACAGTGACGTGAGTGTTCTTATGGCCACTGCCACCCATTCCCATTCAATCGCATTGCTCCTGACATTTCGGCAGCTGTCAAGGAGAGAATCGTCACCGATCTGATAAATAGCATCGGGTCTGAATTAGAAGAGAAACAGCATGACTCCTCGGCGTTCATAGAGTCTACTGAAGTCTCAGACGAAATGGACCTTCTAATAGGTAGTCAAAATAATTCTGAAGGGATGCAAGATGAATTATGCGAGGTCTTTAAAAATCCTGAAATAATGAAACCTTTTGTGAAGTCGCACATTTTCGCTCTTAATCGCACATTAGTCGCTCAAGCAAGAAAAATTTGCTCATCGAGCAGTTGCGCTAAAATTTGTCGCGCACTTTTTGAGGATCTGAAAAGTTGCGCAGTCGCATAGTATCGCTCTCACACTACTCCCTAATAAGTCTCGCCCCCAGCTCTGATTATATATAAATATATTATAATATATATATATATATACTTATATATATATAATAATATATATATATATAATATATATATATATATTAAATATATATATATATATATAACTATATATATTATTATATATATATATATATATATATGATATATATATATAATCTTATAACAACTCCCAGGAAGACCTTTCGCCCCTGTCAGTGGACCCAGCATCTTATTTCTTCTGCCCGAAACGCCGAACCAGCATCACTCTAGAAAACCAATTTCTCGGTCGCAATGATTTGCCACGCAGCCTCGAGTTAACACTCCATGTAGGGTTTCGCCCTCTCAGTATAAACTAGCATTCTACTTCCATTTATGCCTCAAAACTTCGTTCTCCCAGAGCTCCTCCAGAGAACTCTTGCTTCATAGCACATAATTCTAACCTGCTCCAAGTAGTCAAAAAGCCAAAAGGGAGAAGACCGGTTGCAGCCCTGTCGCCCTATAACCATGCGAAGAATATCTTCCTATAACCCGACTTCGGTGGTAAAATATCCATTCATCTTTGGCCAAAATTTCAGTTTTGCCCTATCTTATGAATTTAAAGTTCAAAATTGTTTTTAATAAAAAGAACCAAAGATATAATATATATACTATATATAATAATAATATATTCACTATATATATATATAGTATATCAATATACTATATATATATATAAAATATATACAGTAGAATATATATATATAATATATCAATATATATATATGTATATATATATTATATATATATATCATAAATCAGTTATTATATACATATATACTATTATATATATATATATAATATATTATATATATGATATATATATATATCATATATATATATATATATCAGTGGCGACTCCAGAAACTTTTTACTACTCGTGCTCTATGGGGCCGCGGGGGGCACTGCGGCTCCTCTCTCTCTCTCCTCTTCTCTCTCTAGTTATATATATATAATAATATATTATATATATACATATATATTATATATATATATATATCTACTATATATAACTATAGATATATAATAATAATATATATATATGTAATATAATATATATGATGATATTATAATATATATAATCATATATATACTAATATATATATGATATATATAATTATATATATATATATATATATAATATTATATACTGATTTATATATATATATATAATATATATTATATAGTATAATATATATATTATTATAATATCAATATATATAATAAAATGTTAGATAGTGTATCCATAGATATATAATATATATATATTATATATAAATATATAATATATATATATATATATAATATATATATAATATTCCTTTACTTTATAATATATTTTATTAGTTATTTATTCTACTACACTCTCACCACTTTCCTCATGTTGCAACGGTCGTGGTTGTGTTGCGTGTAAATTACTTAAAAATATCACCAGCCATTTACGAAAAGAACAAAAAGGTTAAAAGGGGTTTTCAAGCCCCTTGCCACAGACGGAAGAACAAATTTTGCGTTTAATTTACTCTCTACAATCGACCGCTGGAGAAACGCAGATTCACCTTCCTACAATTTAATATTCCAATGTCTTCTTCTTTGTTATTTCATTTTTATATTTAATTTCCAAAATTACCAAAAAATATCGATGTTAAAATTTTGCAACTCCTCCATAAAATACTTAAACGAAATTAATTTAAAATGCACAGCTAAATTTGGCATTTTTAAAATCCCGAATGGTGAAAATATACTGAGTTTCCTGTTTAAGCAAAATAGCTTCTTATAACCGTTAAGCAAATTGTTGAACATATATTCTCTGAAACTACTGCTCGACTATTTATCAAATTTCTACATTCTGAAGATAATTCAGGTTCCTTCTTCTTCCATGATCTTCTCTTCATCTTCTGCCTTTCTGTTTTTTCTTTCCCCTCTGTTCCCACTGCGTCTCATTCGGACGAGCGGTCGAATCATATATACATATATATATAAATATATAGTATATAAATTATATAATATATATATAATAGTATATATTACTTATTATACTATATATATATTATATAGTATATAGTATATATATATATATATATTATATATAATATATTAAATACTTGAGAATTCCCTTCTCAAACGTTCCTTTACTAAAACGTGTTTCTTTAGTTGACTCCATGATGATCCTGTTCAAGTTCCTAATCCCTTGTAATTTAAGTATTCACTCATATCTTCCATTTAGTAATTTTTATTATTTGGAGATGATGTAGAAAAATTTATTGTTATAAGTATTATTCGATTTATACTTAGTATTTAAACATTGTTTAAAATATAGTATTTATAAAAAAATTTTGTAATCTAAATTCACAGACACCATCTCCGCCATTCGATCTTGGGCATGAACTGCCGCCATTTTAATGATTAAAAAGCGTCGTATTTAATAGCAGATTCTTTCTTTCTCGTCTCAATTTTGCATAATGTCCTTTGTGTATTAATTACTTAATAATTTCAATTTATTTGACCAACTTCGCAAAAAAAATGTGAGAATTTTGATCGTAACATTATGAAATTGCAAAATCTAGATACGATTGGTCTATAATGTCAAACTCGTGCTAGGCCCCCGAGCTAGCACGAGTGCAGATCGCTCTGATATATATATCATATATATATTCATATATATATATATATATATATATAATATATAATATATTATATATAAATATATATATATATATATATATATAATATACATATAGTATATATCACTATATATATAATATAATATATATATATATACTAGTAATACTATATTATATATATATATATATAATATATATATAATATAATATTATAATATATATTAATAATATATTATAATTAATATATAATATTATATAAATATATATATAGTATATAATAAAATATATATTATATATAATATATAGTATAATAATATATATATATATACTATAATATAAATATAAATATATATATTAGATATATATATATATATATTATTATAAATTTATATATATAATATATATATATAGTATATATATATAATATATATATATACTGTATATACAGTGGTATCAGAGTTATTGTTGTAGCTTTAGTATACCAGAAGAAAAACCATAATTTCTGTTTATGAAATTACTATGAATAATAATAATGTATTTTAATCAGCACAAAAAGAACTATTAGCATTAGTCGAACATATATTTTGTGTGTGTCTGAATTTACTAAGTTACACGCATACACATACATGCTGAAATATATATAATACTGTTAATATATGTTCGATAAATAATTAGAATAATAACTTGCTAAAGCTGAAATAGTTTGTAATACTTAGACGAGTGTGGGCGTGCCAATATTAATTTGTACATGTGTATGTTATCGTATATATTAATTCTGTATATATTATAAAATTATTTGGTGATAGTTTTATTATTAATTAAAGATCCCTTCCTTTTTCTATTATTAATTATTATTTTAATAAAGAATATTATTTAATATAATATTGTTAACCTTTCTTTCATTAGATATTAGATGGAGAAACAATATAAAAAATCTTATAAAGAAAATATTCCAGGAAATTTCATTATATATATATGATATATATAAATATATATATATATATATATATATAATATATATATCATTATATATATACGTATATATATAGTATATATAAATATAATTATATATATACTATATATTCAATATATATATATATACATATATTATATATAAATTATTAATAATATATATAGATATTAATCTAAATATAGCTCCTC
>JABUQX010029128.1:0-2500 GCA_015478945.1 Trachelipus rathkii
GTGTTATGTTTGTCTTTGTGTGTTATATTCCTAGTTCAGGATATGATATGTTAACTTTATTGATGTGAAAAACTTTGGTACGTCAGCATATATTTGTTGGCGAGTATGTTGTGATAAATTTTTGTTAAATGTTACTATGTTAATGTAAAATAACAGGGATATGTTAGAGATATGTTTGAAAAAAGTGTGAATATGGTACGGTCTGTAAGCAAAGTCAGTTACTTTCCTGTTGCCAAGTATGGTATTTTGTTAGGTTTGATGTTATACATTATATTCTTGCATCAGGTTATGTTATGTTAGCTTTATTGATGTGAAAACTTTGTAATTTACGGTTTTACTGTTTTAGTTTATGTAAAAATGTAAATTTTTTACGTTATAAACATAAAAAGAATAAAAATTTTAGTAAAAACAAAAAGTTTTAAAGAAATAAAGTTAAAAATTAAAAGTTTTTCTTTAAAAAACAAAACTAAAAAAAGTTTTAAAGAAATAAATTAAAAATAGCTAAAAGTTTTTTAAAACAAAAAGTTTTAAAGAAATAAAGTTAAAAATAAATAAAAGTTTTTAAAACAAAAAGAAAAAAAGATGTGAAAGGCAACGTTCTATATGTTTTGGTAGTTACTTTACTGTTGTTAAGTATTGAAATTTGTTAATGTTAGCTGTTTATTCGTGTTTAAGGTATGCTAGGGTTGATGTTATACATTATATTCTTACATCAGGTTATGTTATGTTAGCTTTATTGATGTGAAAACTTTGTTATGTCAGCATATATTCGAGGGTTAGTATAAAAAGAACATATTTTTATGCTATGTTTATCCAAAATGATACTCGAAATATGACTGGAGTCAACAGATCAATAGATCAATACCCCAATAGATCAGGGTTGGGACGGGTAGGGGTGGTTTGATTTACTGATTCAGTGATTTACCGTTTTAGGGTATGTAAAAACACAATTTTTTTACGTTATAAACATAAAAAGAATAAAATTTTTAGTAAAAACAAAAAGTTTTAAAGAAATAAAGTTAAAAATTAAAAGTTTTTAAAAAAAACAAAACTAAAAAGTTTTAAAGAAATAAATTTACAAATAGCTAAAAGTTTTTAAAACAAAAAGTTTTAAAGAAATAAAGTTAAAAATAAATAAAAGTTTTTAAAACAAAAAGAAAAAAAGATGTGAAAGGCAACGTTCTATATGTTTTGCTAGTTACTTCACTGTTGTTAAGTAATGAACTTTGCTAATGTTAGCTGTTTATTCGTGTTTAAGGTATGTTAGGTTTTTCGGTGTGTGTTATATTCTTGGTTTAGACTATGATATGTTAGCTTTGTTAAGCCAAAAACTTTGTTACGTTGGCATATATTCGTTGATCAGTATGATAATTAGGTACAGTGATGATAAATATTACAGTGTTAATACGAAAATAGTAATGATATGTTAGAGATATGTTTGAAAAAAGTGTGAATAAGTTACGTATTGTATGCAAATGTTAGTTACGTTACAGTTGTTAAGTATTGAACTTTGTTAATGTTGACTGCTTATTCGTGTATAAGATGTGTTAGGATTGTGAGTGTACATTATATTCGTAGTTCATATGATCCTATGTTTGCTTTATTAATATGAAAACTTTGTACGTTAGCATATATTCATTGATCAGTATGATAATTACACAAGATTGTGATAAATTTTTGTTAAATGTTACTATGTTAATGTAAAAAATATCAGTGATATGTTAGAAAAAGTGTAAGTAGGTTACGTTCTGCGCTCAATGTTAGTTACTTTACTGTTGTTAAGTATGGAAGTTTGTTAATGTTAACTGTTTATTCCTGTTTAAGATGTGTTAGGTTTGTGAATGTACGTTATTTTCATAGTTCATATGATGCTATGTTTGCTTTATTGATGTGAAAACTTTGTTACGTTAGCATATATTCATTAAATCAGTATGATAATTACAAGATTATGATAATTTTTTGTTAAATGTTACTATGTTAATGTAAAAATATCAGTGATATGTTAGAAAAGTGTAAGTAGGTTACGTTCTGCGCTCAATGTTAGTTACTTTACTGTTGTTAAGTATGGAAGTTTGTTAATGTTAACTGTTTATTCCTGTTTAAGATGTGTTAGGTTTGTGAATGTACGTTATATTCGTAATTCAGATGATGCTATGTTTGCTTTATTGATGTGAAAACTTTGTTACGTTAGCATATATTCATTGATCAGTATAATAATATTTAGACAAGGTTATGATAAAATTTTGTTAAATATTACTATGTTAATGTAAAAATATCCAGGATTTGGGTAGGAGATTTGGGAGGGGTAGGTTCCGTTCTGCACTCAATGTTAGTTACTTTACTGTTGTTAAGTATGGATCTTTGTTAATGTTAGCATATATTCATTCATCAGTATGATAATTAGACAAGGTTATGATAAAATTTTGTTAAATATTACTATGTTAATGTATAAATATCCAGGATTTGGGTAGGGATGGGGGAGGGGTGGGTGGTTTGATTT
>JABUQX010029128.1:7500-10000 GCA_015478945.1 Trachelipus rathkii
CTCTTTGCTTACTTATATCTAGCTTTCTTTCAAATCGCTCAATATCGGCTGTTGTTGATGGGGCGACTTCTTCTTCTTTTTCTGTCAATAGTGGTGTTCCTCAGGGTTCGTCTTATCTCCTACTTTATTCCTACTTTTCATTAATGATCTTCTCACCTGCACATCTAACTCTATCCACTCGTATTCCGATGACTCAACCCTTCATTCTTTAACTCATATCAATTCTACTCCCACTTTTACTTCTGGAATTGCCTCTCGTCTTAATCTTTTCGATTTTATTCTCGCTGATGGATAGAAATAACTTTGTGAAATTCAATTCTTTAAAAACCCAACTTTTACAAATCTCCTTCTCCAAAATACCTTCTAACTTTCCTGTCTCTTTCGACGGTTCTGTCGTCTCTTCTGTTGACAATATAAACATCCTTGGCCTTAACATAAACATAAATGTCTTGGAAACCTCATCACAACGGTTGCTAGGTAAGGCGGCCTCAAAGAACTGGAAGTTCTGTTTAGACTAATGAAAATTTTCCTCCTTTTCTCAGTTGCTCCGCTATACAAAGGTCTCATCCGCCCATGTATGGAGGCACTGCTCTCATATCTGGGGGAGCTCTGGTTTCAAACGGCTTTTGGACAGGGTCGAGTCCACGGCAAAAAGTTCACTTGACCCTCTATCTTTGCGACGCGATGTTGGTGCTTTATCTCTATCCTATAGGTATCGCAGCGGCAGGTGCTCGAGGGAACTTATCACTCGCGTACCACCACCTTTACGACGCCTTCGTAGCACAATAGGTGCTGTATCTGCGCACGAGTATTGTGTTGACATTGGTAACTCCAGGCTAGTTCGCTGTGGTGCTTCCTTCTTTCCTGCCACTCTGTTCTGTGGAATTCTCTTCCATCTTCTGTATTTCCTGCTGAATTTAATCTCCTCACTTTAAAGCCTGCGTCTGTGCTCATATGCGTAATTTGCGCTAGAGGGTGAACTTTTGAGAGTACTACACACCCCCTCCTTGAATAGGGCTCTGCCCGTGAGTGGTGGTGACAACTGTAAAAAAAAATCCTTGAATGGGCAGATATGTGGCAAATGAACTGAATCTCCCATTACCCCCATCCAAAGATTATCCCAGAAAATCGTACTCTTTTCAACATTACCCTCAGATGGATCATATGTCGCAACCACACAAATTTTGACCTTTTCAAACAAATTTAACCTTTAGACTTCTAGTACTCACACACACAAAATCTACCATAGCTCTCTACCACAACTCACTCATCAGAATTGCAAATCCTTCTATCCCCTCTCATTCCTTTCCACAGCAACACAAACACATTTCACACCACACCACTCATTTTCACCGTTTTCTTTCATCTTTGTTTCAGTCACAGCGAGCAAATCAAATTTGCCCTTTCTAAATACATCCATCACCTCTCTCCTCATCTCCTCAACATTTATTCCTCTGACATTTCATATACAGATACAATTCATACATTTTCGCCGAAGGATAGAAGGGCGCTTACTGCGATCACGACCTTCTCCGAGGCATGCATTAGCATTCCTGGCAAAAGATAAGTGGTAGTAGGCAGCCAACCTAACTACCACCGTCCCTTAGTCGCTTTCTACGACACGCAGGACATACGATGTGGGCAATTTTTTCTCCCTACACGTATGGATATAAGGGATAGGGATGTCTGTAAGATGTTGTCTAGAAGAGGGGTGTGGATATAAGTATGTGTATATGATATGTTGTCTGGAGGATGAGTGTGGATATGAACACATAACAGAAAGGCGAACCATTAGGCACTGGAATGTCATACATACCATAAGCAAAATGGGTATATATATATATATATATATATATATATATATATATATATATATATATATACTACCCTTTATATACTATATATATATATATAATATATATATATATATAACCAGCAGCATAACAACAACAATATATATGTATATATATATATGCTAACATATAATAATATTGCACTACTATATATATATATATATATATATATATATATATAATACATAGAATATATATATATATATATATATATATATATATATATATATATATATATATATATATATATATATATATATATATATATATATATGTAATATATGTAACAATATACATATATATATATAAATATTTTTATATATATATTTTTTTACAGTTGTCACCACCACTCACGGGCGAAGCCCTATTCAAGTACACAACTAACGCAAATTATGCAGATGAGCACAGACGCAGGCTTTGAAGTGCGGGAGATTAAATTCAGCAGGAAACACAGAAGATGGAAGAGAATTCCACAGAACAGAAGTGGCTGGAAAGAAGGAAGCACCGCAGCGAACTAGCCTGGGGTTGCCAATATCCACACAAAACTCATGCGCAGACACAGCACCCCTTGTGCTACGAGGACGTCGTAAAGGTGGAGGTACGCGAGTGACAAGTTCCCTCGAGCACCTGCCGCTGCGGTACCTATA
>JABUQX010029128.1:15000-25000 GCA_015478945.1 Trachelipus rathkii
TATAATATATATATATATATAATTATATATATATAATATATATATATTATATATAATTATATATATATATATATATATATATATTATATATACTACATATATATATATATATATAATATATATATATAATATATTATATATTATATAATATATATATATCCTAATTGTAATTATTAATTAGCTATTGTTGTGGTCCTCATCCTTCTCCTCCCTCTGGCACAGCCACTTCAAATTCAAGAGGTGCATATTTCCATTCACAAACACCAGCTCTCAAAAGGTTCTTATAAGTCAGGATGACCCTCTTGGGGCCTGAGAACATCAGAGACCAAGCTAAACGATCTCTTCACAGTCCGCTATCGTAAATTGGCTAATTCTATCGCTAATAATTTTTTTCGGTGTGGCTGCCAGACGTACAAAAATTATATATATTATTAATATTATATTTATATTATATTATATATTTATTATATTATATTATATTATATTATATTATATTATATTATTATTATATTATTATTATATATATATTATATTATATTATATTAATTATATTATATTATACATATATAGCTTATTATATATATATATTATATATATATAGCTTATTATATATATATATATAGATGGTAACTGTGTGACCAGTGAGTGAGGTTGTGTTAATTTTTGCTCTCCAATTTTATTAATATAATTTGTGTATTTGAAAGTGAATTTAGTAAACAAATTAGTGTTGTGTTTCTAATTACACTACTGCTGTGTATATAACTACAGTCATTGAAACACCAATGTTATATTAATTTTGTGATATTAAATTTGATAGCCTACCCTAGGCTAACATAGAGTAAGAGTTTATCTGTTTTCATGTGTCTGGGTTTATATTGGATGTCTTAAATAGACTTTCTGGTATTTAAATACAGTTCTTTATCTAATTGTTACTTAATTCAGTGATAAATTTAAATAAATTAGGTTTTCCAGTCAGCAGACTACAGTTAAGCCTACCTTATAACTTTTATATATCCCTAGGCCTTAGGCTAAGCTAAATTAATTGTTTAAATTTTTAACCTTATTTTAGAATGAGAGTAGTTTATTCCTTTTAGGCTTTGTGATTATTTAAACGTTAGTTGGTAAAAAATGAGGTACAGGTTAGTAAGCTAATAATAACTTAAAGTATGTAATGCTCTGTGTGATACTCTGTGGACTCGTAAGACGTCGGAATAATGTGATACTAGATGCCTCTTGTGATTTGAAGCAGAGAATTGTTGTTAAGGAAGGGATTGCAAGACTGAGGTGAAAATGTGAATGGATGAAGAAGAAGTATTTGAGTGAGAAAGGAGCGGAAGTGTTAGGAAAAAAGTAAGTAGGGATGTCGAGGCAAGGAGGGAGCGGGATATAAGGGTAGACAGGAATAGTGATTCACCTAGGCAGGAAGATGAGAGGGAAAAGGATAAAGTAGGGTATAATAGGTCTGCAGATGAATATAGAGTTGTAGGAACTAGAAATAATGATTTAAAGATGAGGATCTCGAAAGTCAGTCAGCCTTTGACCTGCAGAAACAGGTTCGACTGTCTTCCAGATGGGGAGGGATCAGAGAGTGCCAATGTAATGTTGAGTTTTCTGAAGGGAAGACTGATAAATTGCTATTGGATGACTCATGATACGATACCTAGAAGACTTTTCAAAGTAAGAATAAAAAGAAACGGTTGAGAGTATGTTATCAAGGTGCCAGAGTGAGTTATATCGTGGATAGGATAGATAGAGAGATTGATTCTACAAATGTTGATTCAAATGTGATTGTGCATGTGGGTACAAATGATATAGGGCATCAGAAGGTCAGAAGAATTAATAGCAGATTAAAGGAGATTGGATTCAGAAGATGAAAGCTAGTGGAAGAAGGTTCATGATTTCTTGGATTTTACCTAGGTTAGGTGCAGGTCAGGAAGGGGGAGTAGGGCTTTAGGTGTAAATGAAAGGGTTAGGGAAATTATGTTTTTCAGAAAATATTAGGTTTTTGGATTGTGGAGAGAATTTCTGGATAAAAAGATCTTTTTGCAGCAGATGGATTCACTTGAGTCGTAAAGGTGTTGAGCTTTCAGTAACCAGTGGAGACCTGTTTAGCAAAAAACTAGGTAAAGTTGGGGTGTGGGCTAAATCTGGATACAAAATAATAGCAATGGTAACTGAATAGTGGGAGATAAATAAAACTAATGTTGTTTACAGGTTCTAAATAATGATGATAGCCAATAAAAATAACAGCATTTCGAGTATCAAATGTTTTTTACACAAATGCTCATATAATAGCCTTAGAAATAAAAAAAGATGAGCTGATTAGTTATACCATAAATGAGAATTTAGACATTATTTGCATAACTGAGGCATGGGTTAATGAAGAATTATATGGAGACTCCTTTCAGGAATATAAAATAGAGGGATATTCACTTTATTTATACCAGCGTAGAGGAAAGAAGGGTGGTGGTGTGGGCGCTTTATTTTAAAAAGCATATTCATCTTGTACTAATGACTGTACTTTTAAAATTATCAATGTATTGAATCAGTGTGGGTAGAATTCCTTATATACATTAAATCATATAGAATAGGGGCATTTATAGACCTCCTGGCCAGAGTCCAGAATTAGATGCTGAAATTGTGAAAGAAATTGAAACAGCATGCCCTGAAGTCAAAAGGTATAGTCATAAATGGGTGTCCTTGGTTAAGGCTTCATTGGGATTCCTTGTCTAATATGGACCGTAGTAGTGTCTGACATTCATTAAATTGTATACTAGAAACTTTTTGACCCAGATGTCCAAGAACCCCCACAAGATACGATGCACTAATAGACTTAATATTAACTAACGATGAAAGTATGGTTGGATGAAGTAGAGTGAGGAGAATTTAGGATCTTAGTGACCATAATATAATTAGATTAAATATGAATGTGATATCTGGGCCCAAATGCCAAGTTAATAAGGAAAAGGGATCATAGATTCCGAAATGGCGATTTTACCAAATATCGAGACATGCTTAGTATAACTGACTGAGATAAAGAGTTTAAAGACAAAACTGTTTTATCATGTGGGGAACATTTTAAACAAATTTTAATGAATATTCCAGTCGAGGTAGTTTAAAGATAAACCCATTAAGGTGGCGAAGAGAAAACCTGTTTGGTTGGGTGGAATAGAGAGAAAATTAATGAAAAGCGCAGATGTTTTTAAAAATATTCCATCTCCCTTTTATAACTAAGAAATTTTAGAAAATTATAGGATAAATAGAAATGAACTTAACCAGTTCAATAAGAGAAAGAGAGACAGAAATTAAATTTAGCCAGATATAGTTAATAAGAACCTGGAAGAAAGTTTTTAGCTTTTTATAAATTTAAAAGTAGATAGGACAATTGGCCAATAAAAATTGATTGAAATATATCTAAGTGAGTTCAGATAGGAGTGGTCAACATTTTCAAATGCTTATTTTGCTTCAGTGTTTACAGAGGAAAGATTAGATAATAGTTCAGAGACTAATAGTTCTTGTATGCATGTAACTAAAATTAGACTACAGAATTGAATTTTGATGTAAAAGATATTAACGTTTATTAGATCATAATTGATCAAGTAAAGCTGCAGGCCCCCCCCCCAGTCCCCCTTGATTGATTATATATGTGTAGAATTCTGAATAGAGGGAGTTAGCAATTGCAAGAGCACTGTATCTTGATTTTTAAGAGATTATAACATTTGGTGAGGTAACCAGATGACTGGAAAACAGCGTATTTTGTGCCTATTTATAAGAAAGGTAGTAAGGAAGATTTGGGAAATTATAGGCCAGTTAGCTTAACATCTCTGGTTGTAAAGGTTCTGGTCATGTCAGACAAACCTTTTAGAATTTATGGAATACATTACTGACTGCATTGACCGAGGAGATCCAGTTGATATTGTATATTTAGACTTTAGTATAAAGCTTTTTGATAGTTTCCCCCACATAAGGCGATAAAAAGTTATTGCAATAGATGGTATAGGTGGATGCGTTACATGGTTGTTTTTTGATGATTAAAGAGTGGTTGCGAAATAGAAAACAGTGTGTACAACTAAATGGGAATAAATCATCATGGAAAAAGTCAAAAATAGTGACCACATTTGACCCCATTTTCTCATATATATAAATGATTTAGACCAGGGACTTAAATGCAAGGTTTCTAAGTTTGCAGATGATACTAAAGTGGCCACCTCAGTTAGGAATAGTGAAGGATGCATAAAGATTCAAAATGATCTTGATAAACTTCTTGGGTGGGCAGATAAGTGGCAAATGAATTTTAATAGTAAAAAGTGTAAGGTTCTTCACCTAGGTTACTCAAATAAAAGTTTTAACTACAATATGAATGGGGATGCCTGAGGTCTTGGAACCAAGAAAAAGATTTAGGTGTGATTATAAGCAGTAAATTGAAAAGTAGCTAATCAATGTTTGGAAGTAGGGTTGGCCGACGCACCGGGTGCGGTGCGGTGCGGTGCGTGGTGCGCTCATTTTGGTGCGGTGCGGTGCGTGCGGAAGAAAAAATGAGCCGTGCGGTGCGGCTGGGTGCGGTGCGGGGCGGAGAATAAAACAAAAAGTGCGGAGACGGTGGGGAGCACGAGAAAAATTGGTGGTGCGGTGCGGTGTGGTGCGTGGTGCAGGCCTTTCGATCGCACCGCACCGCACCAGCTTCCCGACAAATTTCTAAAAATAAAAAAAAAATGAAAAAAAGAAAAATTTAAATTGATATAATACTATATATTTATATATATATAAATAATATATATATTAGATATATATAGATTTATATATTATATTATATATATATATATATATATATATATATATATATATATATATATATATATATATATATATATATATGCCCCTTCAGTAGGTGTATTGGCTATAGATTCATCAAAGCGAATAAGAGTAGGAAAGCAGGTTTACCAAAGTTATTTTTTGGAACAAGAAAATTAACGATGTAGGATCATCTAAGTTTAGTACAAACACGCTTAGCACGTCTGATATTCCTATTCCGAGGTTTATCAAAATTAACGAATGATAGGTAAACTAATAGTTTTCCATTTACGATGTTCATTGTCCCATCATTCATGGTACAATAACAAATGTAACCGAACCATAAATTTAGAGGAGAAGAAGTGCTCAATATCGTCTCTCTCATCATTTCTATTCCTTGACTGTCATTGTCTGAGGATATTAATACTCTCTTCGGAGTTACTACGAGAGGATGACAAACAAGTTTTTGCTGAATTGTCATGGAATGGGAATATTTAATTAACTGGGAGTAACAAAGATTCATTTTGTTAGAGAGAATTGTTCATGGAATGGAAGACTTATTATTAATCAGGGCAGCCGTAACGGCATAGAGATCATTAATGTTCTTGCCAACCTTAACATAATTTCAGAGTAACGTCATATATTACTGAAAGTTAGCGAACTTAATTCTGGCCTGTATTTTATTTAGTTCTTACTGAGCCATGGTCGAATTATTAAAGTGTTCCGCAATTGACCTATATTTTGAGAGAACTTCGCTGACTCTTGTTTGAGATGTCACAACATTTCTAATGTTGATGACTGACGGAGTTTGTGTTGTTCACTCAAGAAAGAAACAGAATTTCATGACACAGTGAACATCATCTGGGGATAGATTCCAATTTGGCAACATTCCATTAAATACGTCACTGAGATATTCACCTGTATGACGTTCAGTGAAAGGTTCAGAGCACGACACAAAATTTGGCTTCTTGAAAATAATTGTCAACGGCATACTACTCGGAGAATAGCAAAGAAACTGGTTGATTTGTAGTATGCTGACCACTTCGTCGGTGGAGAAAGCAACTTGGATGATTTTTGATAGAGGGCTTTAATTCAGAAACTTTAGTTTTAGCTCTATCATTCTTTTCCTTTCAAGTAATGTCTCTGAGTATTCCCTTTGAGTAGTGTGTTGAAAGAGACCGATACTTTCACTACCCGTACAAAACCAAGAATTTCAACGTGACGAAATAGAAGATCATTCATTACTATAATTTTTGTAAATTTACTACATCTATCTTTTATGATTTTTCGTTTCATTGTCCCATAAATTTTATTTTATTTTAGTTTCAAGAGTAATCTGATTACGTTTCTAAAGGCTGGAATTAGGTTCCATACCTTTTCTCATTTTCCTTCTAACAATTTCCTTGTCATTCTTCATTTCCTAGAATAATTACGATTGCAAAGTGTACGGTTTGCGTTGTCATGGGAAACAATATCGAAGTAATCCCAAAGCACACTGGATAAAGATACCTTCAACAGTTGATTTCGAGCGAAAATACTCACAAGTATGAGCCTATCAATATTAATATTGCTAGATTTTGACTGCAACTCAAATTACTGGCACTACCTTGAGACGGCACTAGTCAGCTCATTCTAATCAATCTCTCACAGAAGTTGTTAAATTTTCTAACAAGTTCCGCCAGAACAATTTTCTAATCGCATTCGAGTCGAATGCAAATTTAATTTATTTTTAATATTTGTGGATGCGAGAGTCAATGCGAATATATATATATATATATTATATATATATAATATATATATATATATATATATATATATTATATATTATTATTAATATATATATATACGTATTATATATATATTATATATAATATTTATTATATATTTTCTTCTTCCTCCCAAGACTGGGGGTAAGAGGTGCGAACATGCATCGGAAAAGAAAAGTTGTATAAAAGAATATGACACAAGTAGAAAGAAAAGCCCAGCCTTACCGCCCCCTCTATACCTATTAGTGAGAACTCGTCGCATCAGAAAATCCACCCTTAGAGCTTCACGGGACCGCGACGGACCCTAACTATGGCATATCGTCAAGTATAGGGTTCATCCCCTGGCCCAGTTGGCCCACAAACCATACCCCCTCACAAACCCCTTCCATTCACTCCTATTATGCCCCTTATTCTCGTCTCTGCCAAACTCACCACTCTTCTCCTTCAGAATTCGTTCACTTGATCCAATCCACTTTTTGTTCGGCTTCCAGCCGGTTGATTCCCAACACACTCACAAACTATGACATCCAGCTTAACCAAACCGATCTGTCATTTCATTCCTTTCCATTATGACCAAACGCATCTTTCACGTTACTTTCATTTATTCTTCGATTTTACCCCTTTCTTCACACCAACATAATTCTAATACGTCCGTTCCTCATTTTACAATTCTTTCACCACGCTAACCACACCCTAAGATTGTCCATACTGACACGATTAACTTTTAGATCTATTACCTCTTATTCCAGACCATAGTCTAATACTACATTAACACAGAGGTAACAACATACCTTCATATAAGACCCTAATCGCCACTCAAGGGACTTAGGTCCTTTTACGTCCACAACGATTTAATTGCCACCAGCCACCATCCTGCCACTTCCAGCAAAACTTTCCTTACTCTACACTCTGCATCATTTCTTTTCCCCTTTTCATCCAAACATATATCCTAAAATATTTAGAACTCTATGACGCTTGTTTCCAGCTGGCTCACCATCCAAACATAACTTCACACTCGAGGACTTGTCCTCACTCACAAAAATAACCTTACTCTTATCTACGCTTTACTTTCAAACCCCTATTTTTACACACCCTGCCAAATATCTCTCTACCAGTCCTCTTAAACTCTCTTCAGATTCACCACACAAAACAAATCACCTTGCATATAATAGTAGGCACCCTCCACCATTCTCAATTCTTCCAACATTCTAACATCCATTTTCCTCCACCTATCTCTTAATTCTTTTTCATAACCCCATTCCATATACAATTGAATAACCAAGGGCGACATAACACATTCCCTGCCTCACTCCGCTATTAGTAATTAAAACCAATCATTTTGACCCATTAGTCTAAACACACGCTTCACTATCGTATACATACTTTTGATTTTCCATTCAGAAGCCTACACCAACACCATTCATTACTAACACCTACCATAGAGCTTCCCTTTCAATCCTATCATACGCCTGTTTGCAAATCCATAAAACCTAATATACAATTTATCTCTTTCTCCTTCATTTTGCTCAATCATTTTGTTTCTCAATGTAAAAGATTTGATCCACACGCCCTCTACCACTCCTAAACGCGCACACCTTTTTCTTCACCAATCAGTTCCTTCGGTACTCGACGCACTCTTGTCGAACTAAAAATACCAGTCAATACTTTCCATACAACACTCAATAAACTATCCCATATAATTCCTACAGTTCCCCTTATCTTCCTATAAGGGTACTTATTACTGCTTAATCCAAATCCCTCGGAACTATTACCCTCCATATAAACGCTTATAACACAACTTTCCAAATCCAATCAATCAACATCTTCGCCTCCGTTTCTTGATCATTTCACCAGTAATTTCATTCTTATACCTACACATTTTTACATTCTTCAACTTTCCATTCTACCCATTACTCTCTCCTTGCTAATGACCTTCATCCCAAACATACCTATTCCTTCTTGGTACAACATTCAAAACCCACACACATTCATCTATCATCTCTTCATTACTGTTAATATTGTACAGATTTTCTAAGTGTTCTTTCCACACTCCCCTTCACTCCCATTTCATCAGTTACAAAAAGCACATCCCTATTTCATTTATTTCAAAAAACAAGTTACCCTTATTTTCTCATTCTTTTAACTTTTCTGCGCTTCCTTCAAGAAGAGCGTTCCTATTTCCATGTAAGTCCCCATTCATTCTCTTTCCAAACTGTTCATTTACCTCGTTTTACCTCTTACGTATGCACCTTTTAGATTCCTTTTTTCCTCCTTATATACTCCAACATCTTCTTTTGAAACTTCATATAATTTATATATATATATATATATATATATATATATATAGTATATATATTATTATATATACTATATATATATTATTATATATTATATATATATATATATATAATATATATATAATATATATAATAATTATATATATTTATTTATATGTATTATATTATATATTATATATATAGATATATATATTATATTATAGTATATATAATAATATTATAATATATATATATATATATATTACATTATATATTATATATTATATATATATATATATATAATAGGAGCCGAAATCATTAAGCATTCTCAACGATCTGGAGAACTAATCAAAGAACCCACACACATTCCCAACCAATTCATTGAACACACTTGACCTATGTTTCACCACATAGTCCCTTCTTTCTATAAATTACATTCACCTTCGCTTCCCTCTATTTTGCTTAAAATCTTACCACAGGCTTATCATCTGTGTAATCCGCTCAGTCTGGTGTTACCCGTCGTACGTTTGACCTCGGCTCCGCAACAGCTCCATTCCTGCCCTATGCTTTTTTCTGGCACTTTGATCGGGCTGATTGGGGGCCTTGCGTCGCCTCTACGCTAACTATAATTGAATGGGCTGCCTTTAACTCTGATGACGCTTGGGCTTCTGCCACTAAAGGGAGAGCTGTAATCGTTGACGGGATGGAGCAGAGTTGATTCCTTCTTTGACTTAAATCTTTCTCTCCAATAATCCTTGGTTCGATAGTCTTGTTTCTCTTACCATTCGGCTAGAGGACAGCGCGTATCAGGAGTGGAAAAATTCTCGTTTCTACTATCCCCTCTCGCTAATTTCATTCAGCTAGAAATCGTGCAGGGATACTCTTCAACGAGCAAGAGGGATTTCATCAAAAACGAATAGTGCGCTAACCTCCTTGGTCCTCCTACTGACAAATCTTTTCTGGCCTCTTGCCAAAACATCTCTAACAACTTCTGTAATCTGCCTTTCCTCCTCTTATTCGATTCTGATTGCTCTGTTTGCTACCTCTCCAACTGAAAAGGCCAATCTCTTCGGCCTCTATTTTCCTAACTCAACCCTGGGACGATTCTGGCATTCCTCCCTTCTCTCACAGGTGTCTAGTCTTTTGCCTGTGGTTTACATTTTGATC
>JABUQX010029128.1:42500-45000 GCA_015478945.1 Trachelipus rathkii
TGGAGCCTTTGGAGGGATGAAAGAAGAGATTGACCATAGGCTTGCAGAGAGTGAAAGAGTATTAAGTAGTCTTAGCGAATTATGGAAAAGGGAAATTGAGAAAGGAAGGTAAAAATTATTTTATTTCATTATGGATTTGTTCCAACTATTTTGTATGGATGTGAAACTTGGGCATTAAATTCAAAGTGGAAATGAAGGAAGTGGAAATGAGTTTTGGAAAGGAAAGGCTTAAGAGATATTAGTGCGGTGTAGAGAAGTGACAGGATCTGAAATTCAAGAATAAAAGATATGTGCTACTAGGAAACAAGCCTGGTAGAAATAGTGGAAAATGAATATTGTTTTATGTGTGAGGTAATAGGTAATAGGAGAAAGAACAAATCGAAATGGAGATGGTTTTATGGAGTAAAGGAGATGTTACTAGCAAAGGGCATTAGTTTAGACGAAGGAAACAGATTAATATAAGATAGGGTCACTTGAAGGAGAGTAGTGTATGGAACATTCTTTTATTTAAGGGATTCAGATACCTGAACAGCCCGGAGAAGCACAACAATTTGAGCTTTTCGGATTTGCATCTGACACTAGACCGTAGTTTTGTTGGAGACAGTGATGAGTACAATAATAATAATAATAATAATAATGATAATAATAATAATAATAATAATAATAATAATAATAATAATAATAATAATAATAATAATAATAATAATAATAATAATAATAATAATAATAATAATAATAATAATAATAATAATAATAATAATAATAATAATATTTTGTTAAATAATTCCACTATTAAAATAAAGGAATGTATTAGAAAAACATTCAAATTCAACATATTAAGTAACTTCACATATTTGTCTAAAAAGTTCCTTAAAAAAAGACTAAACCAGAAAATACTTCATCTAAACTTCAGCAGTAGAAAAATCGCATCCACTCCTCAGAAAGGGTGTCCTTAAGTCCAAAAAAACTCTAAAGAAGGAGGCTTATAGCCTTCCTGGAGGTTCAAAGGCTACGAGTTACGGACTACTCCTTTCAGAGTCGCTTCTTCGGAATCTTTTTCCTTTCAAGTCTTCAAAGATGGTTTAACTTCTATAGAAACTATCTTGATGAGAATTGTTTTCTTCCTAAGTTTGAAAGGAAGGAGAATCCGAATATTATTATTATTATTATTAATAATAATAATAATAATAATAATAATAATAATAATAATAATAATAATAATAATAATAATAATAATAATAATAATAATAATAATAATAATAATAATAATGGATAATAATATATATATTTATATATATATATTATATATATAATATAATATATAATATATTATATATATATATATATTATTATAGTATATATATAATAATATATATATAATATATATAAATATATATACTATATTATATATATATATATATCATAAATAATATAATATTATATATATATATTATACTATATATATATCTATTATTATATATATATGATATATATAGTATATATATAATATATACTATATATATATATATAATATTATATATAATTATATAATTTTATATAATATATAATATATATATATATTTATAATATATTATATATATTATATATATATTTATCAATATATAATATATATATATATATATATATATAATAATATAATATATATATTATATATATATATATAATAGTATAATATAGTATATACTATATATATATATATATACTCATAAATATATACATATATAATATATATATATATATATTATATAGTATATATATATATATATATATATATATATAATATATATATTAATATTATATAAATATATATATATATTTATACTATATATATATATATAATAAATAGTATATATATATATATATATATATATATAAATATATATATATATATATATATATATATATAATTAATAATATATATAATATATATATAAATATATATATATATATTATACATATATTATATATATATATATAATATTTATTATATATATATATATATATATATAATATTATATATATATATATTATATATATATATATATATAATATATATATATATATATATATAGATATACATAATATATATATATATATATAATATATTATATATTATATATAATATATATATATATATATATATATATATATATATTAATATATATATATATATATATATCAGGCCTGGGTTCAAGTACAAGTCATTGGTACTTGTATTCGTAAGTACATTTTTTGGAGTACTTTGTACTTGCAGTATCTAAAACCCGTAGTTGTACTTGTACTTGTACTTGGCACTTTTGTACTAGAAAATTTGCAAGAAAACTTGCAAGTACTTTTTTGGCATTTTTTAACTTGCCATATACATATTTTTTCATCATATCATTTCCTACGTATTGATATTAATTATTATTCTTATATATGTATTTCTATATAATTTCCATTTAACGAATATAAACTGTTTATATATATATATATATCT
>JABUQX010029128.1:52500-59320 GCA_015478945.1 Trachelipus rathkii
GGATCTATCCCTAAACTTGAAACACCTACAGCACACACATAACAACACACCACACACACCACCCACACACCATCACACACACACACACACAGCAGCACACTTACACTTATACCGACATCCACGGTGATGACACTTATACATCAGCATTGCTATATTGTATCTTTATCACTTTACCCAATGAGAGCACTTTACAAAGCTGTATACAGACTACAACCAATGCCACCCCTTTGGTCGGTCCATGGGTCCAATTTTGACCCACGGTAGATACCTTTCGCTCCTTCTTCTAGGGGACTTAGCCCTTTTTGATGTCTAACCTTGTTTTGACCCAATGAAATTTTTCGGATTGTACCTTGCCATATCCATGGTCAATTTTGACCCACGCTAACATGATGCTTTTGATGGTTCCCAATCACAGTAAGAAGGTATAATAGTTCTATTAGTTTCTATGAGTATTCTATGAAGTGCAGTGAAAGTGCAGGTGAGTGCCAAGTGGAGGTGCCATGAGGGCCAGTGAGGCCAAATGAGTGCCAAGTATGAGTGCCCACAATAGTGCCAAGTGTAGTGCCCCATAGTGCCAACTGAGTGCCCTTTTTTTCAAGCTTGTTCTAGCCTCCCCTGAGCCTAGAATAGCCCTAATATGGTGTCTACCCCTAGGTAATAAGGTATGAGGAACCGATTGGTGTATATTACATTGCTAGAATGCTTCCTACTAAGAGTTAGTATTTTTATAACACTTAAAAGCACTTACACTCGCCATAGGGAAACACTTTACACTGCAGCTTCATACACTTACACTCACACGCACAGGTTACACTTCGACTGTACACTGCTACACAGCTCGAAGACTCAATGTTGTTGCCTCATCTTTTGATGACTCATTCTTTTGATGAAAGTCATCTTTGCTCCACTTATATTGATGATTCATCTTTGATGACTCATCTTTCGTCCTACCGTCTAGATTCAATAATAGCTGCCCAGCCAGGCCGGCAGCAATCCCTCCCGCAAAAGGATGGAGGCCCGCGCACCCGCAGGTGCGACCGCCGCGGAGAATGAAAAATATATATACTATGAAGTCATCCATTTTTATTTCATACATAAACATTTTTTATTTAAAAACAAATATGCGAACCTAAACTGTAACTCATTACAGACCTATTATATAACACATATATTCATTAACATTATTTTTACTTAATACTTTTTACTTAATACTTTTGAATTTTTATAAATTTTTAAAAAATTGTAATGTAAGAAGAAAAAAAAACCAGAGGTGTCTGATATATAAACATTTATTTTACTACACTGTACGAAATTTTATTAAAACAAATAACATTACATACCTTAAAGATGTAAATCAGTAAATCTAAAGGTGTAACCTAATACCAAGAGGGGATTAGTATGCTTTTTTTATTAGTATGCTTTAACTCATGTTTTATCTGCTTTAACTCATGTTTTATTGTTTTAACTCTTTCTTAGAACGTGCTTTATAAAAAAAAAAGCTACACATATTTCTAGTTAGTAGAGAATTAGCTCATAGCAATATAAGCATGTAGAAAATAAATACAATAGAGGTTGTGTACTTAACACCTGGAGGGGGGAGTATGTAGCTTTTGTGTTTTGTCTATTACTGCATTTAACTCATATTTTCTGCTTTAATACTTATGTTTTTACTTCGCTGTTAACTCATATGTTTTTTGACTGCGTTTCTAACTCACATTACTTCATTTTAAACTAGGCATCTAACATACCTAACGCAGTAATCAGTAAATCAAATAGAGGTGTTACGCTAACACAAGGGGGATTAGTAATGCCTTTTGTTTTACTGCTTTACTGCTTGCTTTAACACATGTTTTATTCTGGCTTTACTTTTCTGCTTTAACTGCTTTTAACATTTCTGCTTCCTGTTTTACTTTCCTGCCCTTTAATGCCTTTAACTCATATATTTATTAACATTATGTTTTTTCTTCATTTTGTTTTTATACTTTTTTTCATTCTTTTTTTTTGATTATTATTTTTATATTTCTATTATTATTTTTTATTATTTTTTAATTGATTATTTTTTATTTTTATTATTTTTATTATAACTTAGTGTTATTTGCTTCATGCCTATTGTTATTATTTCTTAGAAACACAGATATACACACCACACACACGCGACAACACCACACACACTCACACACCACACACTTACACTTATACACACTCACTACTGACACTTATATAACACATTCACTATGACACTTCCATTTACCCATAGACACTTACATTTTACACATTATTTCAGTACAGTGCGGTCAACACACACAGCACTTACACTTTAATACACACAATTCATATGCAATACTTTATACACACCTTCACTATGGCACTTACATTTATCCATAGACACTACATTTACAGTACTTACACCACACAAAGATTGATTTACTTACACTCACACAGATTTACTTACACTCACACAAACAAGATTTACTTACACACACAGATTGACTTACACTCACACTCGCACACGATTTTACCACACATACACATACACACATCACACACAATAAATCACAGTTGACACACACACCACGACACTCACCTTACACATATCCGTATAATTTCTTACATTTTATGTTTTTAATTACACGGTAACAATTTTATATTACATTCAAATATAACTAAAATTATTTCAAAAAGTTTCTTAAAACTTCTATAATCAATCAATCATTATCTTTTGAACAACGAATTTATTTTACTGTTAATAATTTATCCTTTAGAAATTTTATAGCTTATCAAGTTCTTTATTTTTCTTTTTACTAAAATTTTATGAAATTTATTAAAAACCATAAATCTATTTAATACCTTAAAGCATAAATCAGTAAATCAGTAGGGCGAGCCCCTAGCACCCCCTCCTACCATAAGCTATGCCACGTTTTTGTTCTATTGACTTACTGCTTTTACATCATCTTTACCCATGTAATAAGAATAAAATAACAAAATAAGTTCTTCGTTGCTAGCATAACATGTATTTTATTAAATCATTCTAAGTTTTTATTTAAAAATAACAATTATTCACTTCATTTTATATTATTCACTCGATGTTTACTAAAAATATTTCAAAGCTTTTTTAATATTCGGTGTTTCTTTAATTATTATTATTATTATTTATTATCTATTATGGGTTGACACAATCCATCACGAGAAACACAACAACCCGCACTCCTTACAGATACGAAACTGACCCCTCTCTGTAAAATGTGTTGAAATAACTACTTTAGGTCTAAATTTAGGATAATCCTTTTTGTAACCCGGGGGCGATTTAAGCCTAATTCCAGGTCAAAATATATTTCAAACTGACCTTTTCTGTAAAATGTGGTGCAAAAACTACGTTAGGCCTAAATTTTAGGCCTAAATTTAGGATAAGGCTTTTTTGTAGACGGCTAATTTAATCCTAATACCAGATTCAAAAAGGTAATACGTCCGTATAGTTAGACAGGGGAGAATCATTGTAAATTCTTTCATATAATATATAAATTTCAAACTGAAACATGCTGGATCGGTTAGAAATCCTTAAGCGTAAAAGGAAATGTTTTTCCTTACTTGTGAGTGGACGGAGTAATGCTTATCTCTATATGACCTCGTAAGTGATTGGTCGAGAATTAATTACTTATTCGTCTTTGCAAAATTAACTTTGTTCTTTAAGAACTTGTATTTGAGCAGGTGGGTGTTTTTTTATTATCTTTTAGATCCAAACTCCATTTATAAAATCATAGTTCATTTTTAGCTGGTTAAAGCGTGCACAAGTTATCTGCTTTGTATTAAAAAGTGTTTTATTTTTTTTACTAGTGTTATATCATATTAAATACTGTACTTACATTGAGGAATAGATTATTATTTCACTAGAATGAGCGATAATCAATTAACGTCGTCAACGGTACGTTCATAGCTATGAATCCACCAAGTGCTCAGCATGAGCCCCACCGCAAAAGACGGCACCAATGCCCCGCACCCGCTGGTGGTCCCCGCCGCCGTCCCCGCCCGCCGCGGTGCGCATGGCCGCAGGCGCAATAAATTCCGCGTAACCCTCCGCCGCGTGCGCCCAGGGCGCAATATTCCCCGCGCGAACCTGTAAATATATATTATATATATATATATATTATATATAATATTTATATTTATTATATATATATATATATATATATATATAATATATATAATATATTAATATATATAGATATATAATTGTGTGTGCGGGTGAGTGTAAGTGTCTATGTGTATGTGCGGTATGTGTGAATAAGAATGATATAAAGTGTATGTGTGTATGAAGTGTAACGTGTAAGTGTCATGGTAAGTGTATAACTGCTTATCAAGCTTGAACATCAATATAGGGTGGTATCAAGATGACGCATCAAAGATAGTCAATCAAAGATGAACCACTAAAGCTGAGGTCCAAAAGCAGTTATTAAAGTGAGGCATCAAGCTGAGGCTCAAAAGCTGAGGTACAAGTTGGGTCATCATGTGAGGCATCAAAGTTGAGGCATCAAAACTGAGACCAATCAAAGTTGAGCCTCAAAAGCTGAGGCTTAAATGTTTGAGGGATCAAAATAGCGAGTGGGTGGGTGCGTATGTGTATGTGTGTGTGTGGGTGTGTGTGTGTGAGAGTGTGTGCATGTGTGTTCTCAATAATATATACAATAGGCCTATGAAGTAAATAATCACTAAGTAAATAAGGTAAAACATAAAGAATAAAAGTGTTTTAATAACACTTATCAACGTTATATGTGTATAGTGAGTGTGCGTGTGTAAGTGTGTGGTGTGTGATGTGTGTATGTGTGCGTTTGTGTTTGTGTATGTGTGTTTTATCTAAATAATTATAACAATAGGCATGAGTAAATAACACTAAGTATAATAATAAAATAAAATAATAAAAATGTTTTAATAAATAATACGTTATTGTGTAAGTGAGTGTGCGTGTGGGTGGTGTGTGTATGTTGTGTGTGTGTGTGGTATGTGTCCGTGTGTGTGTATGTATGTGTCTTAAATAATAATTTCCGCGCGGGAATTTGCGCCCTCGGCGCACGCGGCGGCGGGCCAGGCGGAATATTGCGCTCGGGCGCACGCGGCGGGCGTGGACGCGGCGACGCACCCAGCGGGTGCGGGGTTTGGCGCCTTTGCGGGCGGGGCAAATCTGAGGCCTGGTGGTCTAGCTTAATGAAAGCTAGTGAATTGAATTATTCTATCTATTCTAGTGAAATTATATATATTATTCCTCAATGTAAGTATTTATTACAAATAAATATGAAATACACTTAGTAAAAATAAAACGCTTTTAATACAAATCAGATAACTTGTGCACCGCTTAAAAGCTAAAATGACTATGATTTTAAAACAGATTGGGTCTAAAAGATAATAAAACCACACCTGCTCAAATACAAGTTTAAAGAACAAAATTAATTTTCAAAAGACGATAAATAATTCTCGACCCAAACACATACGAGGTCATATAGAGATAAGGATTAATCCGTCCACTCACAAGAAAAACATTTCCTTCTTAACTGCTTAAAGGATCTTACCGGTCCAGCATGGTTTCAAGTTTGAAATATATTTTTATAAAATAATATAACAATGATTCTTGTCTATACGGGACAACTTACTTTTGAATCTGTCATTAGATTTTTAATTAGCCCGTGTACATAAAAGCTATCCTAAATCTTAGCCTAAATTTAGGCCTAACGTAGTTTATTGCACCACATTTTACAGAAAAGGTCAGTTTGAAATATATATTTTGACCTGGAATTAGGCTTAAAGTCGCGCCCGGTTACAAAGAAGGATTATCCCTAACATTTTAGACCTAAAGTAAAGTTTATTTAACACAACTTTACAGGAGAGAGTCAGTTTCGTATTCCGGTAAGGAGTGCGGGTGGTTGTGTTTTTCTCGTGATGGATTGTCCATGTACATATATACATATATAATAATTAATAATAAGAAAATAATAAATTATTTTAAAGAAACTTTGAAATATTTTTTTAGTTGAACTATCGAGTGAAATAATAAATGTAAGTTTAAATAATTGTTTATTTTTTAAAGTAAAAGCTTAGAACTATTTTTCTGATATAAATGAGCATGTTCTATGTTAGCAGAGAAAACTATTTTGCGTTAAATGTTTATTACTGATTACATGGCTTAAAGTGATGTAAAGCAGTAGTCAATAGACGACGTGCCATAGCTTGAATGTAGAGGGGTGCGTAGGGCTCGCCCTTACTGATTTACTGATTTATTGCTTTAAGGTACGTAAAATAAATGTTTTTTTAATTAAAATTTCATAAATTTTAGTAAAAGTTATTTTCAAACTTGATAGTTATAAAATTTAAACAAAAAGTATTAAGCAGTTAATAATAATAAATGCTTTGTTCAAAGATAATGATTGATCTTATATAGAAGTTTTAAAGAAACTTTTGATATATTTTCAGTCAATATTTGAATGGTAAATAAATGGTACTGTTTAATTAAAACATAAATGTTTTAATAAATTATTCTTATATGTGTAAGTGAGTGTGCGTGGTGTGCGTGTGTGTATGTGTGCTGTGTGTATGTGTGTGTGTAAATCTGTGTACGAGTGTAAGTAAAATCTTGTGTGTGTAAGCTAAATCTGTGTTGAGTGTAACGTAAATCTGTGTGAGTTGTAACCGCACTACCCATCCTGTGATCATGAGTCACTACAGTTACCCCACCCAATGTAAAGTGTCTATGCTAATATGTAAGTGCCATAGTGGCAATGTGTTCATATCAGTATCATATAGGAATGTGTGTATATAGTGTAGTGTGTGTGTGTGT
>JABUQX010029129.1:5000-12500 GCA_015478945.1 Trachelipus rathkii
TTCAACTCTTCTTTTTTGGGTTACCAGTAGGCCGAGAACCCTGACTTTACCCGGGGGTTTTCCTTTAGTTAAAAAAACAATAAAAAAAACAATTTCTAACAAATGTGGTGCTCCTTGGCGCGGAAATAATACTTTTTGGAGCAGTTATCTTACATCGTATTTTAGATTATTAAAATATGAAAATCTTATATTAAAATCATTTTTCTTTTTTTTTTAATACATTTTCTGAACTAAAATTCTTCACTGATTACAAAAATGTCAATTTGTTTTACTGTAGTATTTGTAGTTCTCTAGTTACACCACGCCTGTCCTAAAGTAAAGTCTGACCTATATATATTATATATATATAATATATATTATATATATATATATATAATATTATATATATAATATATATATATATATATTAGTATATTATATATATATATAATATCGGAAGAGCACTTCAATTCCATTATCATATCTCAAAAACTACAATTGCTACAGCGAAAGGAGAACATTGGTGGAATGCTGGTCCAATTTTAGTGCGGAAAGTAAAAAAAAAAAAAAAAAAAAAAAAAATCCTCAAAAACTACAATAGCTACAGTGAAAATAAATAAAACAAATTTGGAATCCTGGTGAAAATTTTAAGATAGGAAAATGTAAAAAAAAAAAAAAAAAATAAAAAAATTATTGTTATAATTATAGTAATATGATTAGAGAGCCTATTTAGAGACCTTTTTTGGTTACTCGTTAAATAAATAGAATTTCTATTAAATTTTTCTTTTTTTTCTTTTACTAAAGAATACCAAAAGGGTATACCGCAAAGATGGCAGGAGTCGGGGTCTCTCGGCCTTCCGGGGCACTCGGGTAGGACTAATTCCCCCCTCCGGGGAGGGTCTCGGGAACCCCCCTCTTTGGTATTTGGGTGTCGCGGGGGTTCCCCCGCCCCTCCCCTACGGGGTATGGAAAACGTCCCCCCCTGTGTTCCCCGTCGGCTCGAGCCCCCTACATTGCCCTTAATACCTTTACAAATAATATATATATATATATATATATATATATTATAATATATATATATATATATATATATATATATATATATATATATATATATATATATACTAGTCCCCTGCTCCTAAAAAATAAAAAAAGCCAATAATTATTTTATTTATTTATTTATTTTTACATTTTCCTAACTAAAATTTTAACAAGGATTCAAAAATGTACCTTTCGCTGTAGCTATTGTTAGTTTTTTGAGATATTTTTTCTTTTTTTATATACAGTTTCCGCAATAAAATTTTGCAGCGATTCCAGCATGTTTTCCTTTTCGCTTGTAGTTATGTGTTTTTTGCAGATATGATCACTGGCACAAAGTACTATGCCTATATATATTATATATATATATATATATATATCTATATATATATATATATATATATATATAATATATATATGATCATCTCTTTTATCCCTGTCCATATGCATATCGCTATCGATTGCAAGAATCCGAACACATTTTGCAAAAATCAAAATAAAATCTGTATTGTAATAAAAGAACTTCACACCTATAGAAATATTTTTAAAAAAAGTTTAAATCTATGCTACCTAACGAGCTTAAACTTAAAATAACCTTACTTAGTGTAACATTACTTTACTTAACGTAACCAAACTTATATTATTATAAATTTATTTCTTCACTTCTCAATAACAAACTACTTATTGGTAAATGCCTTTAAAACAGTTTTGTTCTCATTAAATATATTAATCCTTCAGTACATTCTAGAGCAGGGGTGGCCAACTTGATCGAAAGTAGAATCGACATTTTGTCATATATAATGTACACTGAGCCTATAGACTTTTTGGATTGGTTTAGTGTGACGTTTGGGTATGTATGCTCCCAACCAAAGCTTTGAAGTCTGGTGTAAAAGTTGACAATGCTAATCGTAGGGAGTCTGCAGTATATTCGTCAGTTAAAGTTAACCTTTGTTTAGTTTTCATTAATTTTAAATATAAAAATGCTGATTTTTAGAACCTTGATGTAAGGAAAAATATCCTAATTTAAGAAAATGTAGCCAATGTTTACATTCCTGCTTTGGATCCACATATCTGTTATGCATTGGTTCCCAAACTGGGGGTAAATTACCCCAGGGGGTAATTTATTAATTTTTCGGGGGTAATGGAGGGGTGTGAGGGGACAAGAGAAAAAGTTTGAAAAAGAAAAAAAAAAGAAAAGTGTGTGGCAACCCTGATGACTCATCGACGTCACTCACTGCTTGAGGCTGCCTCTATTTTATACTGTCTGTTTCTTCTTTTTATGCAGATTAAACATTAAAATGTCCAAAAAGCGCACCTTCTGACGCCTTTTTCGTCGTGGGTTTGTGAATTTACCTTCTGGTGGAAAGGATCGGCCACAATTTGTGGTATGTCACAAAGTGTTGACAAATGAAAGCCTCAAGCCATCAAAACTCTCAGCACACCTGCAGAATTGGCATCCAAATCTTCAAATTGAGGATCAGGCTTATTTTCAGCGCCGGACTGTAGCACTGAAGAATATCCAGTTCGGTTCATCTGGAAATCAAACCCAAAAGCTTCAGGCTGCGGTCGAAGCATCCTACTATGTTGCATATAAAGTTACCGAACAACAGAAATGCCACACCATTGCGGAGAATCTGATTATGCCTTGTGCATATGAGATGGTAAGCAAGGTATGTGGGGAGGATCAAGCGAAGAAACTGAGTGCCATATCTCTATCAAACAACACAATCCGCCGACGAGTCGATGACATGGCATCAGATATCCTGTCCCAAGTTACAACAGAGATCAAGGAAACTTCATATAGCAAATTCTCTTTGCAATTTGTGCTCCTCCAGTTGTGCTCCTCTCCTTGGGTTCGTCCGTTACGTCCGCCAGGACATGATCAAAGAAGAGTTCCTATTATGCGAGGATCTGCTGACAACCACGAAGGGAGAAGATATCTTCAATATCATCAACAGTTTCTTTACCAAGAATGGATTGGATTGGAACAGCGTTCAACAGGTAGGGAGAGATGTTTTTAATTTTATTTAAATGTCTTGTAAATTAAATGTCTTATAAATTTAATTACATTAAAACCATATAATTATAGCACAAAAGATAAGTAAGAATAATAAATTTTATTTTTAATTCAGGTCTCCGTCGATGATGGGTGGTCATCGTGGATTACGGAGCCTCAATACAAGCTGTGAATCCAGAAATTCCTGTAGATCATTTCATCACTCATCGGTACTCTCTTAGATCAAAAAGCCTGCCTGGTAATCTGAAGTTAGTGTTTGAAGATGTGTTGAAAATCGTCAACTTCATCAAGTCCAAGGATTTGAATTCGCGTATATTCAAGGAGCTGTGCAAGGAAATGGGAGAGCAGTATGAAGTTCTGCTTTCCACACCCATGTTTGCTGGTTGTCACGAGGCAAGGTTGTACGTCGAGTCATCGAGCTCCGAAAGGCTATTCAGGAATTCCTGGAACAAAAAGGATCTCCTTTTGCTACCAAATTTACTGATAAGGAGTGGCTTGCTCGACTTTGTTACTTGACTGACATATTTGCGGAGCTGAACAGTGGTAATCTGCAATTCCAGGGTCGGAACACGACTGTCATTGCTGCACATCAAACTCTGACTACATTTCTGGGGAAACTGCAACTCTGGATTCGGCGCTTGGAGAATGGAGTGATCGTCCAGTTCCATACCCTAGACCGGTTTGTTGAGGAGAATAATGCTGGATCACTTCTACAGATCATCAACAAAGAGATGAGTGAGCATTTGAAGGGGCTTGAAACAAACATGCATCGTTACTTTCCAGGCAGTGACCAAGAAACAGCCAATCTTCAGTGGATCATTCATCCCTTCTCTGCACCTGATGATGCCATTCATGATGATGATTTCCCTGCAAAGTAGGAGTGGATCACAATGTGAGCCAATGAAGCCTTGAAAATTGAATTCCAAAACCAAAATGCAGATTCCTTTTGGATTTCACGACTAGCTGACTCGCAATTCTGTCCAAGAGAGCCCCGTAGTTGTTGGAATAATTCTCAACAACGTATATTTCACGACTAGCTGACTCGCAACTCTGTCCAAGAGAGCCCTGAAGTTGTTGGAATAATTCTCAACAACGTATCTCTGCGAGAAGGGGTTCTCAACTGTGCTGGGGATGAAAACAAAAAAGAGGACTCCCTTGAATGTTGCAAACGATGCCAGGCTAGCACTTTCAACCACGAAGCCAAGAATTCCTCAACTAGCTTCAAGCATGCAACTCCATCCATCCCACTGATGTTCTTTGGACTTTGCCAATAGTCATTAGGATGCACAATGTTCAAATACACTGCTACAATAAAATAAATAAAAGAAAATATCTCTTGTTTTAATTTAGCCATATATATTAATGTTGACAACATTTTGTGAAAGGGGTAATTTGCTTAATGGGGTGATTGATATTAAATATGAAAATGGTAATTCACACAGATATGAGGATCCAAAGCAGGAATGTAAACATTGGCTACATTTTCTTAAATTAGGATATTTTTCCTTACAAACAAGGTTCCAAAAATCACTTTCTGAAGACCTAGCTTTTAGAAATATGTCAGATCGTAAGCTTATTATTTCATCTTCCACTGTAACTTTATCCAATTTAAATAACTCAGCAAATTTACTTGAAATGAATTGTTACTCTGGGCCCGTTAAATGGATAAATGACAAACTGAATCGATTCTTTAAATTTTGAGAAGTCATTAAATTTGATTTCAAGTCATGAAAGAACCAGAACAAAGTTGAAAATGAATGTGGTATGTTTTTGTAAGTGATCTTGAATGTTTGAAAATCTATCAAATTGCTTGTTTTCCAAATCCCTGATCATGGTCATTGCTTGATTCTTGAAAGCAGCAACGCTACTCATCATATTACCAATTGTTTTATTTTTTCCCAGTAATTCCAAGTTCAATGAACTTAGTGTCCCAGTAAAATTCGTCAAAAATGCCAAATTACAAAGCCATTCTGGATGATGATAATATTCATTTCTTTCATCAAGAAAACTAATGACATCATTTAACAAGTCGCGAAACCGTTGCAAAAATTTACTTCGGTTAAGCCACCTAACATCCGTGTGCAGAAACAAATCTTGATAACTCTCTTCCAAGAGTAATTTAATTAAAGAGGTTCCTTTGTAGGGATTTACCTCTGATGGAATTGACGATTTTAACAGTAATATCCATGACATCTTTCGTATTAAGTCTCTTGCTGGCTAAAACTTGCTGATGAATGATACAATGATAATTTTAAAGTTTGGAAAGTCTTCATCTTTCTTACATAGAGCTATAAATCCATTGAATGCAGCAGTTATCGCAGGAACTGCGTCTGTGGCATTTGACATAAGTTTTCTTAATGGCAACTGAATCTTATAAACATGCTTTTTGAATCCTTGAAAAATATCAACACCTCGAGTTCTTCCATTCAATGAAATCACACCTAACAATTCCTCTTTAAAAGAAAAGTCTTCATTATCATTCTGACAAAAATCAGCAACTGAGCGATTTCATTGACATCGGTCTATTCACCCAACTGTAAAGAAAATGAGACACATTGATCAATGTCTTAAAAGCTGCTGATTTACATTATGACTCATAGATTCGATACGTCTCATGACTATTACGTGAGAGTCGCATTTTTTTAAAAGCTTTTTTATCTCTTTTTTTTCTGAAATTTTCCAATAAATAATCTGCGATATCCTCTCCACTTAAATCTCCTTGATATAATCTCCATCCGAAAATGGCTTGCATTTTCTGGCTATTTTATGACACACTTGAAAGGACGCAATTGTTGCAGCCTTCGATTGATCTTTTGGTTTGGTAAACATGTTTCTCTGTGCTGTCAATTTAGATTTCAGTTCATGAAGTTTTTTCTTTCTTACTTCACTCTTGAGGGGAAAATCGGTATTATATTTACTATGGAAAGCATTGAAATGCCTCTCCAAATTCCCCTTCTTTGGTATCGCTACGGAAGTGCTACAAATTAAACAGCAACATTTTTCTCCAACACTAACAAAAACGTAGTCTAGCTTCTATTCTTCATGGAAATTATAATTTTTTTTTTTTTTTTGGATACACTCATTTTCAAATACAAAAAGAGTAGGTTTTTATACAGACTAGTCACAACACAACTGGCAACTGGCTTCACTTCAAACGAAAAGATTTTGAGCTCCGAAGGCGTAATAAATGCTGAGTCACATCAAACAGGAGTAAACACATTGAACAGTGTTGCCAAACTGTCTGAAGAACAATAAAAATTATTTTTATATTTTACATATAAATATTTTTATATATATATATATAATATATATATATATATATATATATATATATATATATATATATATATATATATATATATATATATATATATATATATATATATATATATATATATATATATATATATATATTATATATATATATATATATATATATATATATCATCGTTCAAGATACATCACAGCGACGTTAATGTTCGTCGCACTCGTCACATCACACATACGTCGTATATGTGACATTTGCTGTTACATCTTATGTGATGTACGCTTTTTCGTTCCAATGCAACGTATTTCGCGACATATCACATTGTTTACTTATTAAATGTTTTTCCGCGACACTGCCAGGCGTATGATATCTTTTTAAAAATAACAAACACCTGTCTTTTTTCTCCAAATTTAATTATACTCTTTCATAATCTTTTTCATTTTATGTTTTGTTGTTTATAAGTCATTTTATACATGATTTTCTACAGAAATTGTATTATGCAATTTAACTTTATTTTTTTTCAATTGTCGTACATTTGAGGACACTCATAAATATAATTAATTATGTCTCCAGTCACGGTATGCTCCCGCGAAAGCGAGTTTGGAGTGACTCTGCCAGTGTTATTTCAAGTATTTTGTGTAAATTTAATTTTTTTATTATGTGGGTTTTTTTTCTGTTTAATTTGTGTTTCACGGAAATGTTTATTGGTAATAGTTGAGTTTAGCAGATTCTTAAAAAATCGATTTTATATATATATATATATATATATATATATATAAGTTATATTTATATATATGTAAATATTAAAAAAATATACAATATATATATATAATAAAAGAGAGAGATAGTGTAAAAATATATTATATATATATATATATATATATATATATATATATATATATATATTATATATATATATATATATATATATAATATATATATATATATATATATATATATATATATATAAGAAACGAATATAAAGTACATAAATTGTTTTCGGCAGCACTACAATACGAAGCCTATGACGAATTAAGCCATGCTTAAACCGCCACTAATGATATCTAACGTTTTCGAGAGAAAATAAAACTAACAATTTTATTTAATAAAAGTGAAAAGAAAACTTGATTTGCAATAAAAGACCTTCACAGCAAATCATAATTATTTATTTAAATCTATGTAACCTGTCCTAACTTAT
>JABUQX010029129.1:35000-39937 GCA_015478945.1 Trachelipus rathkii
ATAAAGATAATTAAATGAAATATGAGGGAAAAGAAAGACATTTAAAAAGATTACATATTGAAAGGTACATACTAGTGTGGGGGCGGTGCGGCCGAAATATTATATATATATATATATATATATATATATATATATATATATTTATATATATTTTATATTATAATATATATATATATATTGCGATATATAATATATATATATTAGTTTTGTATTAAATAAGTTTTCTTTGACAGACCTGAATGTTCCTCCATCTTGACCAAGAGAATTGACCGCGGTTTGCTTGATTTGAGAATTCCTTGAGAATATTTTTATTGATGGTTGAGCGTTATCAATGGGTGGGGTCAAATGACTTTCATTATACACAACAGGTCTCGACCGAGAATGAGCGACCCCTACCCCTTCTCTCACTAATTAATTTTTTATACGTTGTTTGGTATGTTTCGGTATGTTTATTTGTTAAATAATTGAAGATGTCGTATTCTCCATATTTCCCATATGGAATGGGTGGCCATATTTATCAGTGGTTTTCTATGATAATAACATGCAATAATAAGACGAAAACAAACTATTCAAAATGACTAGTAGGTTTACTCGGATTGGTTAATGGTTAAAAGTATTTGGAGATATGAGCCCCCCCACTTTCCCCCCACAGTGAAGTACTGATATCCACCAGTATTTACATAGCACCGTAATGAATGAAGAAAAATGTGATTGAAAAAATATTTCAAAAACGAAAACCAGCATCATATAACCTTTTTTTTTCACAGAGAAAAAAGTTAATAAAATCCATTGGAGCCAACAATAGAAATGCATTTCACACGATCATTTTTCTACGGGATGGCTCCGCCACCCGTACCCCGACCCGTGAGTGGTGATAAAATAATTAAATATTGCTTCAAAACCGTGTTAATAAGCTTGTTGAAAGTTTGAAAAAGAGGCGTGTGGCAGCAAGATTTTCTTCTTTGTTGCAAATGTTTAATTTGAAGACTTCATAACTTTTTTCCCGTTTCATTTTTCAAAATTTTTATTACGCTTTTCTTTCTTCTCAATTCCATTTTAAACATTTCATGCGTTTCATGAAAAGGTAATTGTTTACAATAAGGGCCTCTAAACAGATTTTTATAAAGATCACAACATACACTCTAAAAAAAAAATGTAATGAAGAGTAAAAAATAAATAAACGATCGGCCTCTTTAGGGAAAAAAATTACAACCTCTCAAAGTTTTGAATTTCCCATAGAGTTTTCTTTAAAAAAAAAAAACTGAACGGGCATCGAGGTCGGTTTAGAACCATCCTAGTTCAGGTTACAAATAGATTTGTTAAGTATACACAGATTTACTACTGTCTATACTTAACAAAAAGATTCATACCTAAAGCTTATAGCGTCTTCACGCAATGGACCTCGGTCTGAATCAGATCGCGATGCTCGTAAACTCTAAGACCGGGTAACCTAGATGATTTACGTTGCGTAAACGTTGATTTGGAGTTCTGGCAACCATGGAGGGACTCGAGAGCGGGTAATTATCAGTGGGATCTGGCTATGGGCTACTATGGTAAGATGGGGGCGTCATGTGCGTGCTGTCGTGATTAGCTTGGCTGTAACCATGGAGGGGCGAGGCTATAGACCGTGTGATGCTTCTGCCTACAGAGGTGCGCAATGTTGGCGATAGTAGTTTTTTAAAGATATGAAAAGTTGGCATGTCTGCGATTCGTCAGACGAGTGGCGGAAGATGAGAACTTAAGCGATAGACGCGATGATGTTGATACGGCAAGCTTTCGATGCTGACTCATCCGGGATCCCGAATATCGAAAGAAGATGTTGTCATGAGGTAAGCTGTTCTATAGGGGTGTTGGTTCTTATTATTATATCAATAGAGAAGGAGTCCTGAGTTAAGGGTATAAGGTAAGACTCGTGTGGGTCCTGTGAGGGTATCAACGACTTTGAGAGGGCGATGTTAAGCAGGCTTTTTTGCCTCTCGAGAGGACAATGACGAGAGAACATGACTCATAGATTGTTATTTATGATGTGTGATCTTGGGTAGGATTACAGACTGAAGTAGACGCGTTAGTTTTAAGAGTGGCTTGTGAGGATAGCTAGTAGTGACACCTAGTTCGATTTTTATAAAAATCTGTTTAGAGACCCTTATTGTAAACAATTACCATGAAAATCTGAAACTATGATTTTTTTTATTTTATAATTTACTTTATTTTCATTTTTCTTTTTATTATATATTTATTATAAGTTATAATAATATTGCTATAAAAGAATGAAATTTATGTGTACTTATAAAATAGATCTTATTTTCCGGATCCTGTCTATTTCATTACAATTTTCGTTACTTGCGACATATATATTTCTGACATTTTCAGTAGGTTTCGTGTAGATCGACGAAAGGCGTTAGGATTAATAAGGCACCCCTCTCTCTGCTCATCTCTCTCTCTCATCTCTCTCTCTCTCTCCTCTCTCTCTCTTCTCTCTCTCATAATAATAATATATATATATCTATATATATATATTTGATATATATTATATAAATATGTATAATATTATATATATATAATATATATATATATATATATAAACGTGTGTGTTTGTGTGTGTATAAAGTGTGTCATGTGTTATGTTTTTTTTTAAGTTTATTCTCTGCATAAGTATGTGTGTGTTTGTGTGATTCATAAAGCCTCTCCATTTTCAGTAAAAAAAAATTCTCAATAAATTTATTACTCAGCATTTTTCGTTAAATTACTTTAAATATTTTTTTTTCCCCCTCAAGTTTTCTAATTTATAAACTTAGATTTAGTTCTTAAGTTAATGCAGAAGAGACAGGAATTTACGAGGGCTTTGCTTTCTGCAACATTTAAGGCATCCTGAATTTAAATGGCGAATTCTTTAACCCGTAATAAATATCAATTCAGGCGTTTTGCATCTTAGATTAATATTCGCAATTAGGAACTATCTCATTCTTTCATTGTTTCTATCTTGTTCATTTCTCTTTTGTTTTCAGTCTATTGTACAAACACAAACATATAAACACACACACACACATTATATATATATATATATATATATATTATATATCATATTATAATATATATTTTATGGACTTTTCTAAATTATAGAAAATTATATATATATATATATATATATATAATATATATACTATTATATATAATATATCTTATATATATATATATATATATATATATATATGGACATGGACGGTATTCATTTCTATTTCAATAATATGGTATACATGTGTATAAATAAGGTTTATTCAGTTGTAAAGGAGGAGAAGATCAACATAAAACATGCCTGTGCATATCTAGCTTAAGAAACAGAAGAGTAAGCTAGAAAGGATATCTCAGTGTCAGTGAGGCGTCTAAAGGGGACTAACCATGGGTTGCTTATTCCGGTTTCTAGCCTATGCTAGCACCATATATATATATATTATATATAATATATCTATATATATTATATATATATTATAATTATATATATATATATATATATATATATATATATTATTATATATTAGACTGGTTACAAGAAATCAAAGTTTGAATTTTTTATGGGGGAACCCCCTAAAATGTGACACTTGGCTAAAAAATGAGATTTGTGAAGTATTAGCTCAATCGGACAATGCTAACCCGTGCCTCATTGACGTTAAAATCTTGAAAAATTGTGTTTTTTTTTTTTGAAAAAATTCATGGTTTTTTTCTTTATAAATTGAAAATGGTTTATCCTAGAAACTTGATTCAGGTCTCATTTTGTTCACTGGTTTATTACCTTCAAATTGTATCATAACCACGTTGTAGCTACAACCTATAGTTCTTTAAAATATTTGCACTTTTTTCAATCAAGTGGGAAGTTTTTTAAGAAAAATTAGCTTAATCTCTGGACAAGGCAAAGAAGAAATAAATATATAAAATAATAAACTTTCAAAAAAAACAACTGTAATCTTATAATGTTAATGTTGAAGAAGTCAATTATATTATTTAAGCAATATCTGATTGCTCTACAAATCAAAATATTAACTCAAGTTTATGCTCTACAAATGCCAAAATAGTGTGGTAAGGAAAATAAATAATAGAAGAACAAAAAATATATCATTCAGATCATTTTACTTTTTCAATTATTACTAAAACAAAAACTATTATATTTTATTTACAATTAAAATTAAAATTAAGGTGTTAAAGGTTTTGCTAAGGTGGCTTTCGAAGAGCCAGGATATTTTGCTCGACATTCAGCTACTACTTGCAGTAGGTATTGCCGCTGTTCTTCATCTTTTGTTAAACATGAATTAAAATCTTTTATTAATTTTACACCTCTTTCAGCTGTATCGTTGACAACTCTAAAGCCATTCACTATATTTTTCGCTCTTAAATAATCTTCATTATCACACCACCCATCTGAATTAGTATGCAAAAATTCTGTATCAATTTTAAATCTCTTAAAAAAATTCATACTTTGGGTACAATAAAATGGTCTATATCTTTGTCTAATAAGTCATTCACTTCTTGTAAGGGAATTGATGGTTTCACATTACTGTAGTCCTCAAAATCATCGTCCTCTTCTTGAGACAATAATTTTATTGCCATTCTTCTTTTTACGCTATTATTCAAGGAGTCGTCAAACAAAGGAAAAACAACCTGTTCAGAATTAAGGTACCATAAATGGTTTATCATTTTTAAAATTACTGTATCTGCTATCTCCTTGTCGATTTCCTTATACTTCACTAACGAATTCAATAATTGTAGGTCTTGGTTGGGAGCTAAAGATGGTTTGGGGAAATGCGTCAAACCAAGCTTTCACATAGATATTATATAAATAAATAAGCAAGTCTTCAAGGCCTTTTCTTTCTAAAATTTGTATAAGTTTAAATTGGATCTTTAAACATATATAATTTTAAGAAGAATAAATTCCTTTTGGCCAATCA
>JABUQX010029130.1:0-2500 GCA_015478945.1 Trachelipus rathkii
TATATATATATATATATATGTGTGTGTGTGTGTGTGTGTGTGTGTGTGTGTGTGTGTGTGTGTGTGTGTGTGTGTGTGTGTGTGTGTGTGTGTGTGTGTGTGTGTGTGTGTGTGTGTGTGTGTGTGTATTCCATTTTAAAATTTATTTTCAAAATTGAAATCATAATAAATTCTTTATGAAACTAAAAATTTTAGAATGTCTTGCTTTTTTTGGCGCAAATTCTATTGAAGCGAATAAAATCCCCCAGAAAAGTTAAAATTAAACACTTATACTACCAAAACAGGTGAAAATTATTCGCATAAAATGAATCAAATTCCAAGACAAGTGGAAATTAAACTTTAAAAATGAATAAAATCCCAAGACAAGTAAAATTTAAACTAAAAATAAACAAAATCCAAAGACAAGTGAAAAGTAAACTATTTAAACTAATAAAATCCATTGACAATAAAAAAAAAAAGTAAACTCTAAAAACGAAACAAATCCCAAGATAAGTGAAAATTATACTCTAAGAAGTAATAAAATCATTAGACAAGTAAAAATTAAAATTTAAAAACGTATAAAATCCTAAGACAAGTGAAAATCAAACTTTGGGAAAGAATGAAATCCCAAGACAAGTGAATTAAATTCTAGGAAAGAATAAAATCCGAAGACAAGTGAAAATTAAACTCTATAAGGAAAGAATGAAATCCCAAGACAAGTGGAAATTAAAATTCAAAAAAATGAATAAAATCCCAAAACAAATGAATGAAATGAATTAAAGAGAATAAGATCTAAGGCAAGTAAAAATTAAACTCTTAAAAACGAATGAAATCAAATCCAAACACAAGTGAAAATTAAACTCTTTTAAAGAGACAAAATACCGAAATTAATTAAAAATATATTCCAATTTAAGGAATTGTTTAAATTGTTCTATAAAATGTTTATTTTATATTTTCACTTTAAATATTGTGATTTCCTTTGTCATTCAAATGCCACACCGAGAGAGAGAGAGAGAGAGAGAGAGAGAGAGAGAGAGAGAGAGAGAGAGAGAGAGAGAGAGAGAGAGAGAGAGAGAGAGAGAGAGAGAGAGAGAGAGACTTTGACTAGATTTTCTTAACAAAAATATTGACGATTCGAATATAAAGAAACATATATATATATATATATATATATATATATATATATATATATATATATATATATATATATATATATATATATATATATATATATATATATATATATATATATATATATATATATATATATACGTATATATATATATAAGGTTATTGTATATATATAAAGATATATATATATATATATATATATATATATATATATATATATATAAATTTATGTGTTATTATATATATATATATATATATTTAACTATATATATATATATATATATATATATATATATATATATATATATATATATATATATATATATATATATATATATATATATATATAATATATATATATATATATATATATATATATATATATATATATATCCCGTAATGTAAATGATAATTAGCTATTACCTCTATCTCATTTCTTAATCTTTAATTAATTATTTAATGATCTGAATTATGAGGGAGAAAACATGAATAAAGTCAAAAATGGGGAAACCCAGAATTGATTAATTTTATGTTTTAATATTAATTACCAATAAATTAATATTAATTTTATAATAATTAATTAATTTTTTTCTAATTTAATTATAGATGATTTAAAATCCCCTTTTTCCGAAATAATTTAATATTATTAATAATTATTTAACATTATTTTAATTAATAATTACTTTTGATTTCAGTTATTTTCCTCGTTTAAGATAATGATTTTAAATTTATTTTTATATTTAAAATTTAAAAAAAAAAAAAAAAAAAAATCAGTAAAAATCTGTAAACTTTTTACTGATTTTTTTTCTTTATTTTTACTACAATCTTTGTAAATGGTTTTCAAGGCCATTTTTTATTTGAGGAAAATCGTAAAAAAAGTCGTTCCCTCAGTTTCATTTTGCCAAATAAGGAAAGCTTTCTTTTTATGTTTCCTTATTTTACATATCGAAGAAAGAACTTTATTTTATTTTTATTCAAATATGTAGATTTAAGAGGTACAAATATCAAACGTCTCAATAATTGTAGACTTGCAAATTCTACACACACACACACACACACATATATATATATATATATATATATATATATATATATATATATATATATATATATATATATATATATATATATATATATATATATATATATATATATATATATATATATGTATATATATATATATATAATTCAGTCCCAGAGGATACGTTAAAAAATACAACCCAACCCTAACACCCGAAATCGAACATCTAATTATACAACGCAACTCACTCAGAAAAAATTACTCACATTCTTCCAGACGGCAAACAGATTAACGTCCTAAACACCCAAATCACAAATTTAACAAATACACATTCTTCGAACAACCTCCAAACTTTCTTTACCAAAAACA
>JABUQX010029130.1:12500-22500 GCA_015478945.1 Trachelipus rathkii
ATATAGTAGAGAATGTGGATCAAATCTTTACATTGAAGCAAATGATAAAGAAAATGAGGAGAGTGAAGAATAAATTGTATTTAGGTTTTATGGATTTGAAACAGGCGTATGATAGGGTTAATAAGGAAGGTCTATGGCAGGTGTTAGTGATATAGGTATAGTGTTGGTGATAGTTTCTGAATGGAATCAAAAGTATGTGTGACGATAGTGGTGTGTAAAAATAAATGGTGTCAAAAGTGATTGGTTTAGTATTAATAGAGGAGTGAGGCAGGGTTGTGTATGTCTCCTTGGTTATCCAATTTGTATATGGATGGGGGTTATGAAAGAATTGAAGGTGGGCGTGACAGGAAATGTAGAATGATGGAGATGAGTGGAGGGTGCCTTACCTATTATATGTGGATGATTTTTTGTGTGGCGAATCTGAAGAGAGTCTGAGAGGATTGGTAGAGAGATTTGGCAGGGTGTAAAAGGAGGGGTTTAGCAAATGTATGGGCAGTAAGGTTATACAAGCAGGAGTAGTCCTCAGGAAGAGACAGATGGTGAGCAGCTGGTCAGTGTCTGAGTTTAACATTAGGTATGTTGGACAGAGTAGGTTGGAAACGGATGATGGCAGAGTTTAGTAGGAAAGCTGTGAATGGCAGGAAGGTGGTTGGTGCACTAAAATCATAGAATAAATGACTAAGTTCTTTAGTGCCAGGGGTCTAACATGAGGTATGTTGTTACCTGTTTTATTGTATAGCAGTGAGACTATGGTCTGGAATAAGGGTATAGATCTAAAGTTCAATGTATTCAGATGGACAATCTTAGGGGCGTGCTAGGTGAGAAGAATTGATAAAATGAGTGAATGAACATTGAGAGCTGTGTGGTGGAAGAAAGCTATTAGAGAGTTGTGGTAAGAAAGGGTAAAACGATAATAAACAAAAAAAGGAGATGGTTGTCATGAAAGCATGAAAGACAGCCTGATTTCTTAAGCGGATGTATAGTGGCGAATGTGTTGGGAATCAATGGCTAGAGATCGAAGAAAAGTGGATTGAGTTAGTAAACGAATGTCTGAAGGACAGAAATGTGATTGGTAGAGGCGAGAATAAAGGTGCATAATAGAAGTGAATGGCGGGGTTTTGTGGGGTATAGTTGTGGTCTAATGGGTCAAGGGATGAACCTTACACTGACGATATGCCATAGTGAGGGTCCGCGGTCCCGTGAAGCTCTAGGGTTGATTTTCTGACTGCGACGAGTCCTTACTAATTAATGGCACAGAGGGAGGTAAGGTTGGCTTTCTTTTTCGACTTTGTCATATCTTTCATTGCTTTTCTTTCTGACGCTTGTTACGCACCTATCACCATCTTGGTATAGTGTTGTAGATGATATCATATATATATATATATATATATATATATATATATATAAAGATATATATATATATATATATATATATATCTAAATATGAGAGCATAGTATAAATATGTATATATATATATATATATATATATAATAATAATCAGATCATGTGAAATGTAATAATTATATGCCCTAGAGCACTAATAAAACTTTATTAAGTACTAAACTCTACTTTATATATTGTATACCTCTTTTAACATATTGTATTTACTGTATTTTAATGCTAAATACACTAATTTTATTTTTTTTGAAAATAAGTAATTTAAAAACAAAAACAAAAATTTTGGCCTTTGGTCTTTTTTTTTTTTTAAAAAAACGAACGGTTTTTTTTAATCCCAACCCTATATATATATATATATATATATATATATATATATATATATATATATATATATATATATATATATATATATAAAGAAAAATATATATATATATATATATATATATATATATATATATATAGTAGGATGTATATCTATATATATATGGTGTTATATATAAATAAATAAAAAAATAATCACATAAATAAATAAATAAAAAATAAATATATATATATATATATATATATATATATATATATATATATATATATATATATATATATATATATATATATATATATATATATATATATATATATATATATATATATATATATATATATATATATATATACTCTCTGAAACTTATTTCTTGAGCATGCTTGTTTGAGAGATTGTGGATGGATGATATGTTATGAAATTATTACGGTTTGGTTTGTAAAGGTGTTACTAGCAATTTTTGGCCTCTGTTTGTAAGGCTAGTGATGAGATTTCTTATTATGAGAATTGCAGTGTACATTGTGAATCCTCTGTTTCTGTTTATTGCAGTCATTACTGCGCTTGAGAACAATCGTAATTTAGGTAGCCAGTTGTTGGTTCTGCTCTTATTGGTGTAGGATGTTTGGAATTTTGAGAAGAATCTGTTAAGTAGGATGCAGTGCTCTCTAGTTGAGAATATTTTTCAGTTTTATGAGTAGTGTTTCTTGGGTTGATTAGTGTAGTATGGACTTTTTTTGTAACATTCAGATTTTGCTGTCTTTTTAAGGCTAAATTGTTTGGTGGATATATTTTCTTTAACATCTGTGGATGTTTTAATTTTTAGACAATTTAGTTGTTCAGGTTTTTGGTTTGTTAACTTCAATTTTTCCAAATTGTGTCAGAAAGACTGTTGAGTTGTTTTATTAGTTATCCTTTCAAGTAAAATACTGGAATTATTTAATTTTCCCTAACTTTTAACGATGTGAAAGTTAGCAGATTTTTCGATTATATTTGTTAATTTAATCCCTAGTATAATATGTTTAGTTACGATTTTAGGAATTTGAGTAGTTTAGTTTATTAATTTGTTAATTCCTTCATTCCATACTCTAGTGATTTTACTCCTATGAACTTAGTGTTTTCTGTAATGTTTGTAAAGTAATTAGTATAAAGTGATATACTATTTGGATAACCATTGATTAGATTACCACTATATATATTTATATTTATAATACTTATTATTTTTTATTCTAACAATACACATATTTTAATAATAATAATATGATTTATATTTAATAAATATTATATCTAAATTATTATTTAATTAATTAAATAATAATATTTCATGTTTACTATTGTTTTCTATGTTTAAGAATTGGAGGTTTTCTAGAATATATGAAAAAACTGATTTTATATATTATTATTATTTGGTGAATTATTCCTACAACTAAATTTCTTGCTTCTGGCTATATATATTTAATTATTAATTTCTTTAATTTATAATATTATTATTATTATTATTATAATTAGATTTATATATATTAAATTTAAATCATTCTTTCTAGATAGTTATTTAAATCATATATCATTATTAATTATATTAATATTACAACTAAATAATTATAAATATTAAATATTATTTAATTATCATTTTAAATATTATCTATAACATATTATTATTATTTATTAATCTACACTAATTAATATTCATTACATTTAATTTATTATTATTCATTAATTATTATTATATTATCACCTATTATTAATATATTATCATATTATTTATTTACATTACATATATTTTATATATCTAATTATATTCATTATTATTATTATTATATTAATTATTATTAGTATTTATTATATCTTTATAATAAATTATTTTATTCATTATTATTATTATTATATTATTTATTCATATTAATTTTATATTATTAATTATATATTTAATATTAATAATTTATCGTATTATTTCTAATTGATATGGATTAATTATTAATTATTATAATATATATTACTTAAATGTCTTAACTACTAATTGATCGGTTCTGACTTCATATGTGTCATAAAAGTTTATTATAATATTAACTTATTATATGAAATAAAAAATTCTAAATTTATATATAGAAATTTAATTGTTATATGTATTATATGTCAAACATTGTTAAAGTTTTCAATACCTTGTGCTCATTAATTATATTATTATAAATTAATTTAATTAATATTATATTAAGTACGATTATATGGTCTTAATTAATTAATTAGTATACTTATATAATAATCATATTATTATTTATACGAGAAACAGAGCATATGATTATCACAATAGAAACTTAAGTAACCTAATAATATACTTTCATCCATAAATCTTTAACATAGAATGATAAATTTTCACTCTTGAACACCGCCACTTAGACCGATTATATATGTATAAATTTTAATTAAATTTATTCATAAACGTATATTTTACTTAAATAATAAAAAAACTTATATATTATTAATTAACATTATTATCTTCTCCAGAAAGTACTATGCTATTACTGTTCCTCTACAACTATTACCTAACTATGTGAAAAAGATATTATTTTATATCTATTAGTAAGCAAACAGCTTGTCAAAATTTATTGGAGTTACATATCAGGCATATTTACTAAATATTTCTATTGGATAATATGTATTAGAGCTAATTGATTTAGAGTCATCTTTAATCTATAAATTTGAATTAATTCTCATTTCAATCTATTTTTAAGAATTATCTAGGTCTAGATTATTTCATCTATTTCCATATATCTAATTAAATTGAACTTATGTGGAATATCCTATATTTATTCTAACCTTCTGTATTTATATTCTGAAGAGTAAGCAATCACTCTAAAACATTAGGATAATCTGATTATCTTTATATTTCTAAAGCCAGCACACACTTGTATATTACAAGCTATGATTTTGTAACAGACATCGAGCGCATTAATATTCTGTATGTTGTACTACACGCCCTCTAAGCATATATAATTTCTCCTACATTAATATATTAAATAGACATCAAACCATTTAGACTCTCTTACAAATCTTCATTTTTTAAATCTTTAAAATAATTCATCTACTTCCCTGTCACACCACTATAATATCTTAAACTCCTGATGCCGCACACAGGCGAGGTGATTCTCGTCGAGAGCACTTGCTGTAAATTACCCCTACCTCCGAAACTTCGTGGGGGTTTTGCAACTTCGATGTAACTTTCAGCATGTTATCCTGTTCATGTATATTGAATTTTATTTGCGACTGGGTATAAATAACCTCCGTAGCTTTCACAAAAAGGGAAGTATAAATCCTTACAAGTCTTATAGATATGCGACATAATAAGTTCGAGAAGAATTCTACACACAAATATTGCCGAGACAAGAAATAATTATTATTTTCATCAGTTAATCCGATATTAGTCATCATTCAATCCTCTTTGAACACTGGAATTTTAAATTATTGTGTGTTTGTTTTAAAATCCTAATAGCCATATCTAATAAAAGAATTCTCTCGCAGTTCAAAAGTCTGTCCTTGCAATTAACGAAACTCTTATGTTCGTGAGAAACTATATGGGATGTCATGAGATAATGTACCTTCGAGTGAGTAACTTTCGATTTGCGCTTTCTCTGACTTATGTGAGACAACTTGTCCGATGCAGAGAAACGTACAAGAAGGTAGACACCTCTAGTTCAACATCATACCTAATATTATTATATTAGTATTATGATAAAAATAATGATATAATATAGTTAGTTTTTATATTATTATATATATGAGTTATTAATTTATATATTATTATATTGAGGTACTATGGCAAGTGAGGCTTATCAATACCTTCAGTATACTGCCAGCTGCGTACCTATAATTGGGTGAAGTTAATATAGACTTAAGAAGGACCTTATTTCTATAACTCTTATCTATAAAAAACTCTTTATTAGTAGTTTACATTTATTATAGTCCCTATAACAGTCATCTTAGAAGAGACCTATGATGCTCGATGTATGAGTATTTATTTAATGAGTATAATATTACTTATTAATATCTATATTTTCTATCATTTACTCACTTACTAGTTACTTAAAATCAATATATGTGGAAACCATTTACATTATCTGTATGGTCCTATATTATACGCTAGTATTGTTTGTTTAGGTTAATTATGTATAATGGGGTATATGGTGAAGCTAATTACTAGTATCTTATTGCTGTAAAAGGCTCGTGAATATTATTATCGTCCTAATAGAGCTATATCATAGAATATGCGATAGACTAATAATATACTTTAGTCTTTAGTAAGTATTTTATTGAGTATTTGTGGCGTTTTTTTCTTTTTGGCTGTGAGTTCGGTGTTTATATTTTATTTTCCTATTACTATAGTTTAGAACTGCTATTCTTGGGATGATGGATAATGATAATAAGGTGTATTCTGTATAAAATGTGATAGTTGCGCCAATCTATGATATGGTATCATGAAGATATTTTGACTATACTAGTATAGCTAAAATCGTATCATTTATTATGATTAGTTATTGCTATTTTAATGATTGTGTTCGAAGGTATATACGCTTACGTATAATATGATTCCTTGATATATGTATGACGTGTAGGTAGTAAGTATTAGTAATAGGTATGGGGTGAATAGTAAATAGATACAAAAAGATTTATAGCAATAATAGTTAAGCTACGTATAGTATATAGCTACTTTATGGTAATTATAAGTGAGGATAATATATATATATAATGAATATGATTTCATAGTACGAATTTGTTATATAATATGTAAGTAGTACATTACTAGGCTAGTAGGTCGGCGTATAGTCGCGTATTATTTTGATTATTTAATTGTTTATATGGTAATAAGTATAAATAGTAAACATGTAGTTATTTTAGAGCTTGTTGTTGATTTAATACTTACGTTTAAGAAATATATGAATTGGGAATTTGTATTTAATTGTATCAATTGTATGTAACTGGGTGTTATCAATATTCTTCCGAGGGTTTTTGATTCTATCTTTCCGGCTTACGACTGGTGGAGAGATAAGATAGTCAGACATATCCAATGATATTGGTCTTGGCATATTACGCGATCATCTATCTTATAGATAAGGTAGTACTGTACTTTTTGCAAAAGTGGATATGTGTTTTTATAGATAATCCGTAGGAAATTGTTCTACTATGGCGTTTCTAGTATATTATAACTACGCTATCAGGCATCATATTAGGCTAATATATATTGATATTTAGTATTGGATAGTAGGATAGTAGTATGTATAATTATAGTATTGATATTTACGATAACTAGTACAGTGATTATCGAATATACAGATATATTATTATACTTATAATAGTAAAATAAAGTTTTAAGGTATTAAAATATTATGTATTTTACAACATGCATAATTTAGAATTATAAGTATTGTAAAGAATCCCAACGACAGTTCTTAATTATAAATCAGTATATATATAATATATTATCAATATAATATATAGTACAGCGTTCTTAGTATATGAAGTGGGTGCTTGTTAGCTGTGAGGTTGTAGCAGTCGTAAGTTGTTGATCTGTATCGTCATGTATAATATGTCTCGAGTAGCTAATAGTGTTTATGTACTATTACTATATTGATATATATTATAATATAGTCATTATTATAATTGAATCGGTAACATTATTATAATTAATATTAATTGGAGCTCATATTAGTCGTATTAGTCACGAGGATCTATACATAGATTATATATATATTATATCATTATATATAGTAAATATAATTTAATTTCCTATACTACTTTATATATATATTATTATATAATATATTACTATTATATTATTTATATATAATATTATTATCCTACGTAAGCTGTTATATTTAGTTTTACTTATATTTATATAGTATATTTATATATATAATATATATATACTATTATTAATATATATATATATATTATATATATATATATATATATATATATAATATAATATTATATATCATATATATATATTTATATTTATACTGTAATATTCAGATAAATATTATATTCTTATATATTTAAATACTTATAAGAATTATAATAATATAAATTATAGTAATATATATATATATACATATAATGATATTATTTATAATTATGTTATTATTATATATATAATATATAATATATAATAATATAATATTTAAATATACTATATAGATATATATAATATTATATATATATATATATAATAAATAATTATGTTAGAGAAAATATATTTCTAAATCTAATACTACATATTCAATTTTTATTGTTGTAGTTAACCTGGGGTTTTATAGTTAAAACTTTAATTATTTATAATCAAATAGACAAGATAGTGTGGTTAAATGTCAATTGCAGATAATAGGAAAAAGAGCAGCAGAAAACGATTGAAAAATCTAAAAAGACACTCTACTAGTAAAAGACATTCAACCTAAATATCTTCTAGTAAAATAAAAGGTTTCTATAAGTCATTAGATGGAATAATGAAAATCGACCAGAAATCAAATAACGTTAAAGAGGCAATCCAATTGCTATTCTAAAAATTTCAAGAATGCCACTTGTACAATAAATACAGTTTTGCCTCTAATTCAAGTGAATGTAGAGCTATTTCTGCTTAAAAATAAATAAAATCGGATCTAAACATCTCTAAAGGATTATTTTCTAATTGATGAAGTTTTATTTTTAAGAACAATTGTTTTGAGTATAATCATTTAGTTGCAGAACCTTTAGAGCATTAAGACATGTACTATCCCTCATTTGATTCTTGACTCTATAGAATTATTACACCCCAAGACATCAACTTTCAGCCGCTCTGATATTTATAAACTCCATCCATTAATTGGGTACGTGTACTTTTGCTATTTGTCTCACGCTGCTCTCTACCCTGCCTTATTAGTTGTCTCTTATGAGTATGGAGACCATGCACGGCACTAAGTTTACTGTAAAGTATGAACTTCCATATTCTCATGTGTGCCAATGTTAACGTTATCGGAACATAGCCTTTTCATAGTTTTATCAAGTTCATTCTGAAAACAGTATCTCAACTATTTACTTCTTCTAGACTAATGTCAACTATAAACAGAATCACAATTTAACCAGCTCTCCATATTCTCACCCTCATTGTCCTTATTTAATTTTCTGATGATAATCATGTTTGAAGCGTTATCCGTAACTAAGCTATATTGACTTGTGTGTTGTGATTACGAATTCTTTTGAAGATGATTCATCAACAAATGTTAAATATATTTCTCTGAAATGTTGAGATTTGGTTCTTTTACTGCTAACATTGTTTTTATCTTCGTTCACATATATAATATTATTGACAAATAATTTAGCTTTGCCCAGGTGTAAGTATCCATTTTTAAATTCACGAAGCGTCCTTTAAGCAATTTTAAGCTTATTTTTTTTAAGTTTATTTTTCTTCTAGAACTATTTTAACAAATTATTTTCCAAGCCGAAAGGGACTTCCAGTTTCTAATCCATGTCTCCACACAGTGCTTTAAATCCTGGGTCTGCAAAGAAAACTAATGGGTCACTATCTTTAACAACGATTACAATCAATTATTTCTTAAATGTTTCACTTTGACATAGACAAAACAAGTTTTTGGCAACTGAAAAAGTTTCCACTTTAGTCGATTTTTGAATTAAAGGTTTATGCCTGATTTACCTTATCTTCACCTTTCCTCTTTAAAAAATTGCAGCAATGTTCTGGATGATAGCGTTTTAAATGTCGCATTATTAAAGGATCCCAATAGATGTAATTGTGAAACCCATCGTTCAAGCTTGTAGTTAAGGTAGCAGTCTTCTTGTATGATTCGAACTGACTGTATTCCCATTCAACGTGTGTTTACTATTTCATATGACAAATGGAAAGTATTGTTTCTTCAGAGTGATAATATATTTCAAGTACAGTAATAAGGTTTCGATTTTGTTTAGTTTGACATGTTTTTTTCTAAGGATATTAAACAATTATTTAAAGTTATCTATAGAAGTACCGCACCTTTGTTATTATTAAATAATAATATATACATAATATAAATTCCAAAAAAAAAGTATAATATATATATAAATCTATATATATATATAAAATATATATATATAGTTATACTATATATTTATATATAATATATAGTATGGTACTGTATGTATATATATATATGTTATATATATAACTATTTAATAAATATATAATTATATTATATATATATATATATATATAATATATAATATATATTATATATATTATAATATATATAATATATATATATATATAT
>JABUQX010029130.1:25000-29650 GCA_015478945.1 Trachelipus rathkii
AATTATCAAATACTAATGGAAACAGTAATAATATTGTTGACAAAACATTGCAGAACTACAATACAACTAATTAATAACCATAAATAAATAATATTACTAATAAATGAATAAATAATACTATAAATAATACCAAACTAATACTATAGATGAAAGGTAAATAGATAAATCAATAGATAATTGATAAAAATAAATAAAATTAAATAATAGATAATAATCAATCAATATAATCATTATACTGTTGTAAATATGAAATGCTGGTAATGAGAATATAAAAATATTAATGAATCTTAATAATAACTTAATAATAAATAATGCAAATAATCATTTATAAATAATATTTAATATTACAAAAATAATTATAAAACGATACCAATAACCATAACAATAAATAATAATAAACCTTGATAAAACGAATCAAGGACAGATTACCAATACATTGGAAAAGAATACTAACGTAACTACATATCACTAAAAATATATGTACCAAATCCTATAATTAATAATACTCATGGGATGAGTCATCGAATATATTAATAATAATAGAAATAACTGAGCCAGCAAAAAATTATAATAATTAAATAAAATATAATAATAATAATAATTATTTATTATTATTATTACTAATTTATGATGAGTTGTAGTTAGTTATTATTATTATATTATATTATTATTATTATTATTATTATTATTATTATTATCATTATTATTATTATTAATTTTATTATTATCTTACTTACTCTCTGCACTGCAGTCAGAATAATCTTTACTTTCAACTTCTGGAGGAATTATTTTTCTTTCTTTAAGCAATTTTTTCATCAGTAAAGTTCTGAAATATTCACTGCATCTAAATCTGATTCCATTTTTTTCATTGGACAGATATTCTTTAATGTCAAAATTGCCTCCTCCAATATTCTGCGATTATTATTATTATTATTATTATGATTATTATTATTAATTTTATTATTATTATTATTATTATTATTATTATTATTATTATTATTATTATTATTATTATATTATTATTATTATTATTATTATTATTATTATTATTATTATTATTATTATTATTTTGAAATTCTACATCAGCTTTTGTTTTAAAACAAGTTTTACTTTTAGTTTCCAATTTCCTAAATATTTTCTTTTGATATTATTATTATTAATATTATTATTATTATTATATATTATTACTATTATTAACTTATTATTATTATATTATTACTTATTATTATTATTATTATTATGTATTATTATTATTATTATTATTATTATTATTATTATTATTATTATTATTATTATTATTATTATTATTATTATTATTATTATTATTATTATTATTATTATTAGTATATATTATATATTATGATATATTATTATATTATTTTATATATATTATTATATTATTATACATTATTATTATTAATTATTATTATTATTATTATTTATTATTATTATATATTTATATATAATAATTATATATTATTATTATATTTAATTATATTTTTCTATTATTAATATATGTATATTATTATATTTATTATTATTAACATTATATGATTAATAATTATTATTATAGTTATTACTTAACTACTTATTAAATTTGACATAATTTTGATAATAATAATATTATTCATGTATTATATTATTAATTATTAGTTATTACTTATTATTAATTATATTCATTTATTTTATACTATTTATTATTATGTTATTTATTATATTTATTCTCATATAAATTATTATTATATTATTATTGAATTAATATATATGATTATTATTATTAATTATATTAATTATTATTATTATATTATTATTATTATTAATATATTATTATTATTGTTATATAGATTATTATATTATATTTTATTATTCATTATTTTATTAATTATTATAATTATATATTATTAATTCATATTATTATTATTATTGTTTATTTATATATTATTTATAATTATATTATTATTATGTATTATTATTATGATATTATTATATTATATTATATTCTTATTATTATTATTTTATTAATATTTTTGTATATGTTTCTATTATTATTATCTAAAAACAATTTTTTTTATTATTATCATTACAAAATCATTATAATAACATTATAATATCATCTATAATCACGTTTGAAAACCACGAAGGTGTCATCAACCTATCGTATATATATAGTCTGGGATTGAAAGAATTATTTTTGCTGTAATATTAAGTTTCAATATGCGACATGTATGAATGCACGAACGTGGTCCAAGTGGAAACCCATGGAAAACACCATCCACCTTATATTATAATTATAATATAATATATTATAATTAATAGATTATAATTATATATAATTACTTACTCTTTAAATATATTATACTTATATATTATAATTATAAACTAATATAAATAATTATTATTAGATTATTATTATTATTATATATTAGTGTACTATTTTTCTTAATTTTCAGTTTAGCAAATTATTATTATTATTATTATCTATTATTCATTATTATTATTATTAATTAAATATTATTATATATATTATTATTATTATTTTATTATATAACATATTATCACGTCGAGACCACTGAAGGTGTCATCAACTATATGTATTATAGCGGATTGAAGAATGATTGTTCGCTGTAATATTAATGCTTTTCATCACGCAACACATTAGAAGCAGTCGAAACGTTGGTCCACTGGGAACCCATGAAAAACCGATCCACCTATAATTAAATTATATTATAATTTAATATTTATAATTATAATTATAATAAATTTAATTAGAATTATAATTAATTAATATATAAATAATAATAAATTATATATTATAATATATTATAAATAATATTTATTATTATTATATTATATTATTATTATTATTATGTATATTAATTATATTTATAATTATTATATTATTATATGTATTATTATTATTTTATCATTATATTATATCATTATTATTCATATTATTATTATTATTATTATTAGTTAAATTTATTATAATTATATTATTAAATTATATATTACATTAGTCAAATTATTATTATATTATATTATTATTATTATTATTATATATTTATTATTAATTATTATATCATTATTATTATAATATATTATTATTAATTTTATATTATTTTCATAATAATATTCATTTATTATATATTATGTTTATTATAATTATTGAATATTAAATTCATTATTCTTATTATTATATTATTATAATATTATTAATTATTATTATTATTAATTATTATTATTATTATTATTAATTAATTCTTATTATTATCAATAATTCATTATTATCATATTATTATCATTATTAATATATTATATATTCATTAATTATTATTAATATTAGTATTATATTATTTATAATTATATATTATATTATTATTATATATAATTATTATTATTATTAATATTCATATTATATATATTATTATTATATTATATTATATTTTATTAGGTTAATATTGTATTTAAATATATTATAGTATATTATATTGTATAATTAGAAACATTAAATTATATTAAGTTATTTAAAGATATATAAATTATTATTAATAATATAATTTATCAATTATCATACATTATTCATTAATATATGTATAGATTCACATATATACTATTATTCCGGGATTACTTATTATATTATTTTATTATATTATTTATTTATTATATATGATTATTATTATATTATTATTTATATTTAGTTATATAATTATTATATTATTTATTATTATTATTATTATTATTATTATTATTATATATTATTATTAATTAATATTATATTGATTTTATTATATATATTAATTTAATTATTATTCTATTTTATTATTATTTTAATTATTATTTATTTATTATTATTAATTTTTATTATTATTATTATTATCCTGGTTTTAATATTATTTCTTTGTTTAATATGAATTCCTCTTAAAGTTAGTTGTTAACTAAATAGTAGTAGTTGCTTTTCTTACCCTTTCCATTTTTCTTTGAAGTTTCCGTTTCCTTCTGAACGTTCTGGGGCTAGAATTAAGGGGTGGGGCTAGAATTATAGTCTTTGGACTTATTGTTTGATCCTTGACTATTGCCATTAGTTTCCATGTTCTGATCTGTTGAATTATTTTCTACTAATCTTGTTGTTCTTTTTATACTACTAATATTGAAATCTGTAAATTGGATTAAAGACCATTATAAGATATTTGAATATCAGGAAATAATGTTTTTTTTTCATGTTTTTCTCTAAAAATAACAGCGAAAAACTGCAGAATGTTTTTAAAATTTTCCTCATAATTAAAAAGAAAGGTTATTTGAAAGCTGTTTTAGAATTGCTCTAACATATAACAAATGATAGATTGATTGGTAGGTAATTAGAAATATTTAGCCTCATATTTCTCAGATTAAAACAGTAGTGAAATCTTAGGCTATGATATTAATACATAGCAATGACGAAGGTAAAGATGGGCAAGAAATTTTAAGTTTGTAATTGCAGTGGCAAAAAATTATAATGTTCTTCTTAAATTATATTCAAGAATTTATATAATAAAAAAATTATTTTACTGAACTGTTATAAAGATTCATGTTAAAACCAATTCGGTAATTAAAAACGTTATCTTTATATAAAATATTGTAATTTTGGTTGTTGTACAAGTTATATATATAATA
>JABUQX010029131.1:0-17500 GCA_015478945.1 Trachelipus rathkii
CGTTTGGATATCAAACTGAGGTATTGCGACGTGACGAAATTCCGTTTCTAAGCGAACGTTCTTAATCGTTTTGAGAGTAAGAATTTTCGTTTGATTTTGTTCTGAAGAAAGTGTGTATATATATTATATACACCTTTATTCCGATAAAGGACCCCTCTTTTGTGAAGGAGTCTTTACCCTAAAGACTGTTTTCAATTGGAATATGTCACGTGAGCTTCAGCCGAAGTAATGGCTCGAGTATTTGGAAGAGGCATAGGAGGTCGAGGTAGAATGGATAGTCTCTGGGCTGGAGTTGGGGAACGGGACAGAGATCTAATCTGAACCGCACTATCCTGAGGTGCATCTTCAGGTGCTAGTTGTATTCGAACATTAGAAGTTGGGATTGCCTGAAGTGGGATGCTTTCAGCTGGATTCGATACTACTGGTATGCACTTCCTACAAAGGTATGTTCTTTTAGTCCAAACGAAGTACGCGATAACAAGAACCGCAAGGAAGAAGATAGTTCCTGAGGTTCCTCCTCCGATGTATGGGATGAATTTCATTTGTGGAAAATACGGGGTAAAAGGGTGCATTGATTGATTTAATTGATCTTAGTCTTTGGTTCCAATGGATTTCCTTCAGAGCTTGAAACTTCGGAAATAAGAACAGAGGGAGATGTTAGGTAAGGCAAACATGCGAATAGAAAGTTGACATGAACATGTATGACAAGAGAAGAGAGAATCTAAGGAAGAGAGTTGGTGATGTTTTTATCTAGGATGTGATGGGTATTTTTGAAATTGAATATTTTTAGATAAGATAATAAATGCACAATCCATCGAAGGAATGAGTAAAATGAAGCATAGTCCATTAGCACGATGCTGTTGGAGTTGGGTTCTCACAATGCGATTGAGAAGGCCCTAGTTTTTCTGAATAAGAATATAAGAGTGAAGTGTCCCTAGAGTACTAGGTATAGGGTTTCTGACAGGTATTGTACTACTGGCGATATGGGCAGTGTGAAAAATCATTGGTAAAATTTAGGATGAGTGCTACGAAACAAGACTGATCTATCAATAGAAAGCTAATGACTTGGGATGAGGGCACTGCTTAGTTGCTCCTAGAATGTCGACACAAGGTGATGTGGCCGATGTCCTTTAGATAGGTATATTCCGAATGACGCGTGAATGTCACAAAGAAAATAGTGATGTTTTTTACGGGTCATTGTACATAACTCGAACAATGAGATTTGAGTTTAAAGGAAGACTGGTATGAGAGTAAAAAGGGATAAGTTTTATATAAATGTGATTCTCTCCACTGAGATATTAAAGGTATATAAGGGTAATTAATGATGTCATCAGGCTAGCGCATGATTGGAATAGTCCAAATTGTATGTAGTACAAGAAGGATTGTAATACGAATTGTTTTGATTTCTAGAGGTATGACGCGTTATATATAGAGCAGGTATTAAGTTTTCTTTAGATTACATTTTTCTTATATAGAAAAATGAAGGGTAAGATGGAATATAGTAGAGGAGAGTTAAAGTTGTGAGAGTAGGTTAAGTTTAATATTTTAGCGAGTTGAAGAAGAGGTTATCTAACCGGAATTGGTGAATATTTGTGTATACTGGTTATAGCTTGCATCGTATTGGATTTCATATCTATTATGACCACGGATACTTCACAATTGGGTTTATTATGATATGTTTAATGACGTTGGATCTCACACTTAGAATCTTTGATGATTCATATTAACTTTTTTCGTAACCTATCTCCTAAGTTGATTAAAGGTGCGAGTATTTGCCTTTAAAGTTGCTCTTTTAGTTCTGAATGAGTAGGTTTGATTGTAGAAGCGTAGTTTCCTAAGATGTTAATTTTCTTCCTAAGGAGTTTTACTTGCTTATCTGTAGCCGTACCAAAAAGAATGTTGAGGACGTCTCCTCCGAACTCAAAAGCAGCTCGTTTCTTTCTTGATCGTGCTTGAGATTCTACAAGGTAACTCATTTACTTTCATTTAAATTTCTTATTGGCTAGAACTTTTACTCGAAATGGTCATGTAGTTTAAATTCTCCATTGGTGAGTCCTTTGTGTGATCGAAACAATTTCAGAAATGTATGAGCTTCGACACGTTGGTAAAGTATAATGATGTACTTTGATGTTTGTTCACTGTTATTTGGTTGTTTTTATATATTAACAGTTTTCTTTTAACGTCTGAGGGGACATTCTAAATGAAAACGTATTAGATTAAATATCCTTCTATAAAAACTTACTTCACCGGTGCGATATAGAACCAAACCAGGCAGAATCTTTGTTTCTTCATTTTCTTGTACTATAATACTTTGACATGTCGTTATGATGGTGAGTAGAAACAAGATCATTTTCCCGAATTCCATTTCTGAAATATTTAATCATATTGAAGTATTTGTTTTCAGAATAATTTCAAGGTCGCCTAAATAATGTAATTAAATTTTTAAATTGGAACTTAGTAATTAATTAAGCAAATTGTTTGCATTTTAAACTTAAATGATTTCCTAATTATAAAGTTGTTAGTAAGATTCTTACATTTACTACTTAAGTGCTTAACTATTCTAAGTTTTCTTTAACTCATACTTAATTATTTTAGTTTACTTAGCTTACTTAAGATTCTTAACTTTATTTTTAGTTACTTAACTTACTTAAAGTTCTTAACTTTATTTTTAGTTACTTAACTTACTTAAGATTCTTAACTTTATTTTTAGTTACTTAACTTACTTACTTAAGGTTCTTAACTTTATTTTTAGTTTCTTTTTTATTTTTTATTTTTCATTAAAGAAAAGTTTTTTCATTTTTCTTTTTTCTAGTATTTTTTATTTAAAAAATTGCGATTGTCTCTCATCTCTGGATAGCTAAAACGTAATCCTTTTAAAGTTTTTTTGTAGTAATTATAAATAAATAATACAGAAATATAGAATTGATTAAACAACTGTATTATAAGTCGAGATAAAACTTAACATAATTTACTAACCGTTCTAATCTCAGGCTAAGAACTTAAAGCTAAATACGTTACGATAACTCTTAATCCATCTATATAAAAATATATTTTTTTTCTTTAATCATTACCAGAATTATGTTTTATAAATTAACTAATTGACAAAAGGTATACGAGTGTATGTCCAACATTGTCCTAAAATTAAAGTCCATCTTCAATATTTGAAGTTCTAATCCAGACTAATGTACTTAAAATTAAGATCGATCTTTTTATCTAATCCAAACTAATACATGAACAGATGCGAGTGCATATGTGTGTTCAATTTTCTTAAAATTAAAGTATCTTCTTAAAATTAAAGTGTATTCTTCGGAATTCAAAGAATATCTCCTTAAAATCTATAAAATCTATTCGAAACAAAAGGATTTCTCCTTAAATTTTACAGAATATTACAGAAATTGTAGATGAATTATAATAGCCGTGTGAGGCAGATGAGTAAGTCGACCGACGCTCTTAAAAACTGTTGTATGTCTCAAATCAATTTATAATACAGGCTGGAGTTTGCACACGTAAGTCTTCAGCTATAGCCGTCTCCTATTGTCATTGCCTGTGCTTGTTGTACAGCCTGTTCTCTTATTCCGTTTGTTTGAAATTCTTGTAATTTTCTTGGAGTAGGAATCTCTTTGACCGAAACAAAGTGTGGTTTTGAAGATGGTTCCTGGTTCTTCTGTCATCTTGATGATGTTCCTTTGGGTGGTGAGTTCTACTAATCATGCAAGGTTTGGAATTAAGTGGCCATCTCTTTCGAGGTGACATTGGAGATTTCTCTCTGGGACTGGAATGTTCTTTGGAAGGGATTCCGCCCGTAGGCATCGTTATACTGTATCAACACATTCAGTTTGCGGGTGGCTACTCATTGGTGAAAATAACTGTTTTCTGCTGAGACCGGAGTATCTACTTGAAATCTCTTGCTGTATGGGGGAACAAGGGAATGTCTTAACTCTTCTTCTTTGTTAACCTGAGGACGGTGAGAGGGTGTTCTTTGAAGTCATTTTCTATGGAAGTGTGAACTATGAATGAATTCTTGTCAATCACGTTGCTCTTCACTGCGACTACAATTTATCGCTATATCTCTTTTCCTACAACTCGTCTCTGTCTCTTTTGTTCTAATCTTAACTTCACTGCTTTCGCCTTTCTGGTTTCCACCGGATAGGTTTCTTTTGATGGGGCTTGATAGCTTTCCCAATAGTTTCTAGTCTGTGTTGACTGTGGTGGAGGAGCTGGTGGCGAAATGTATTCGAACTGAGTTGACGGCTGTGGGGAATCTGGAAGAGGGTTGTGTTCATTCTGTGTCGGCTGTGGTGGAGAAGTTGGGAAATAATAACGGGAAGACGATGGTTCGGGTGAGGGGAATAATCTTCGGCCTCATCCTCTGATTCTGAACCGATTCCTGATTCGCTTTTGGGCGCATCTTCATCTTTCTTCTCTTCGTCATCTTCCTTGGAGTTTAACATCCTTTTAACTTCATGAGGATTCCAAACTTCATCGTTCGTAAAGTCGAACCGTGTATCTGCAAACTTCTCAGCGGCAACTACCTTAGCATTGTCCACATGGACCGGAAAAGTCTTTACCTGACTTCTGCAGATATTACATCAATGTGTTTGGCCTGCGGTTCCAAACATCGGTACGAGAGTAGTATCGTGGCTCCTGTGCAAGACTTGGCACATTAGTTTTGAGGAGCGTACTGATAAGGCTTCTTGATGTTGCTGATGAAAACGTAGTTCTCAGGCGACTTGAAGATTCTCCTGTTGCGCTTCTGCCTTTCTTATGTTGGTTGCTCCGAATGTCTTTTGGTTAGGTTTTTTTCTCCAACTTCTTGCTCGCCAAATCTCTTATATGATCTGATCGCTTCCGTCACACATACCACCTCATCGGACAATGAAACCTCATTTTTCTCTGTTTTTTTACGGAAAAGGAGAGTTTAGGCGTAGGTAAGATTGTCGTTGGTGCTCGTTGCGGGGTAAGGTTGACTCGTCGCTGGGTTTACGGTAATGGCCGTTGGGCAGGAGAAGGTAGAGGTGGAGTGGGATATGGCTCTGTGGAGTGGGAGTGAGTGTGATTTGGGTGAATGGGGCGGGTAGATGTTAGTCGGGTGTGGATTCTGGGGGCGGAAAGTAAACTCGGAGGTGTGATATTTTATGGTTCGTCAAGTTCTTTTGGTGTGGTTGTGTGGGGAGTTGGCGATAGGGGTTGTCTAGAAGAGAGTGTGGTGCGATGATGCATGAAGGCGATGGTGGTATGTTTTCCGGACTAGAGCGTGGCGCTGGTGTGGGAATAGGGCTTTGTCGGCGTGGCGTAGGAGGTTGCGATGGGTTTGTTTGCTGGAGGGTGGTTTATTGTGCTCGCATGGTGGGCGTGGGGGCGATAATGGTATCGCGTTGATAGGAGTCTCTCACCGCTGGCGTGTGACTGTCTGGGGGGTTTGTGGTGTGGCGGCCATGGGACGCTAGGAGGGGACCTGAGGGTTGGGGGAGGGACTTGTGGTGAACTAGGAGTGGATTTCTCGTCTGTTTGGGCATTTGAGTGGACGTGCGGTGGTTTGGTTATGGTGTTGGTGTAGGGGGGCGTGGTGCGTTGGGGTGCGTTTTTGTTTTCTGTGTGTGCAATATTTCGTCTTCTGGGTCCTTGTTGTGTGTTTTGATGGTTTTGGTTTATACAGAGAGGCCACGGAGTTGGTTTCGATACGTGTTGGCAACGCGTTTGGTTTTTAGGATGTTGACGGGGAATGGAGTACGTAGGAGAGTTGGGGTGTTTGGGGTTATTTGGGGTTTGTCTCGGAGAGTCGGGTACAAGGTTGGGGATAGTTGTGGTGTGCGGCGCTATATTATTAGGTCGCTGTGGGAGGGCGGAGAATGGGTGGGATGAGGAGGAGGGGTGTGGTGTGTGTGGCTAATGGAGGGTGGGTTCCATGCTCTGTTGGTGTGCGGGTCTGGTCGCTGGCTTAGCGGTGGGGGTGGTATGGTGTTGGTCCGGGTGCGGGGGGGTGGAGGGAGTTTGGTGGGTGTGGGATCTCTTGTTGGTGTAGTGCTGCGGACTAGTTATTGACAGTGTTGGTGAGACGCTCATTGAGGGTGGGCTGCAATTGATTCTTAGCTTATAAGTGGTTGTTGGTTGGGGGTCTGATTAGCATGGGGGGGTTGGTGGTTGGGTGGCTAGGCGGTTGGTAGTTGTTTCGCTTTGCGAGGGCGCGCCGTTTGTTGTTATCTTGTTGTCCTTGTTTATAGGTCTGCGCCCGTGGTGGTTCCGGGTGTTGGTGGCGCAGGCGGAGGCAGTTTGGTCATGGTGTGGTGCTATGTGTTGGTCATCCGGGTGGGGGGTTGTTTGTGTTATTTGGTGTGTTGGTGTTTAGGTGTTAGTTGCATGTGCCGTGGGGTTGTGGTGGTGTGGTACTGTCGGCTGTTTGGTGAGTCGTTGTGTGTGATGTCGTATGTAGGGATGTGGCGTGCTGTTGGTGGCGTGTTTGAGTATATAAACGGAGGCTCGCCCTTATATATTAAGAGATGTGGTGGGAAGGTTCGTTTGGGGTTTGTCCTCTTATACTCGATTTGCAAACCAATTTTGTCTTCTATTGCTTGGTACATTGTTCTTTGTGTGTCGTTGTTATGGAAGGGTGTTTGCCCATTCGGTGGAACAGTGGCTGGTTTTTTCGGGAGGGTATAATTCACCTGGGTTTTCAACCAGCTGCAAGTAGCAAGAAAACATTATGTCGTGGGGTGTTCTACTCAAATATATTCGTGTGTCGGGGGGATATGTTTTTGGTTTTTGTGAGCCGTTTTTTATAAACTAATAGTGGGAGAGAAAACGTTTACGAAAGCAGAGTTCCTGGATCTTGTCTATGGATTTCGTTCCCGGTTTTCCTCTGTTTTGGTGGTTGTTCGATGGGGATTTGGGAGGGATTATAACGCAAATGGGGGTTGGATTATCTGTGTAATGGTGAGCCTTTATAGCCGAGTATATCCTGTGTTTTGTAAATGTTTGTGCAAGCGAAGGAGAACACTTGTTACGGTCCAAGGCGACTGTTTCCGGTTTTTCGATTGCGGTATCAATATATTTCTTCGTCACGCTTGACTCTGAGGTATCTCTCGGTGGTGAGATCATAAGGAAATAGGGGTTCTCTTTTGTCTCTCCTGGTTGTGTGCGTTCGGTAATGTGTGTTGGGGCTTGGTACTATTTGGTTTGGAACGGTGTCGCCACCAATTCGCGTAGTCGCACGCGTTCGGACTGGTATGGTAGCGGGGATGAGAAATTCTGGCTATTAATCGTCGTAGAATATTGTGAGCTGTGGGGTGTGTGAGCGACCAGACGTTTATCTTTTCAATAGTGTGCAGAATTGCCTTTTTGCGTTGCTTTTCTGTCGGGCGATTAGTGGGTATCGAAGGGTACGATTCTTTTTACTAATTTCGATGACAGTGGTTGTGCGAAGCGGCCGTGTCGATAGATGTTGTCCTATTAAAAAAGCTGGAAAATAAGAGAAGAGAGAGCCGTAGGAATTGGACGCTCTGTGTCTCGCTTGACATTCGTCGGAGGGATGATAACTTTTTCATTGTGTTTCGTATCTTTCACATGGGTCGGCTAATGGCCCAGTTCTTTACCTATCTGTAAATCCGAGATTTACAGAAACTGGGACTGTAATGTAAGTGCTGCACTTTGGAACGTTGTTATTCTCTAAGTTGTTTGTCGCGGTCGGAAAGCAGTCAGAACTTTTCTCAACATTTTGCGACAGTGTTCGGTACGTGCTTTCCTAGCACTAGTAACGTGTCGAAGATAGTAGCGTGTCTTGGTTGCAACGGCTTTAACAGGTGATTAAGGGCCCATATGGTCAGTGTTGGCCTCTTATTGGTCATTGAGTGTGGGTAGGTAGTGTTTTGGGCTGCGTGTGTGCTCAAGTATTGTGTGTCTATAGGGCGCGCTCTGGGTTATGTTTATCAGGACGTAGTATCGCTTTGTTCCGTTAGGGTCTGTTATATGCGGTGCATGGTACGGTTGGTTTGGGTTGGTGTTCTTTTCTTCTGATTGTTGTCTATATTGGGTCTTAGTTGGTAGGGTGTTTCATCGCGAGTTAGGATATGGTTTAATTCGCTTAAAGAATGGGTGGTTGTGTCGCTTGCTTTTGTCGATGTGTTGCTTGCTTGGTGTAACGTGTAAAGTATTGTTTGTTTGCTTGTTCTTTGGTTTGTTGTTGGTTGTGGGTGTGGGTTGTATTTGGTTAGATGAGTGGTCGGGTTTTGGTTTGTTGAGTAGACTCGTTTTCTGGGTGGTGGACAGTTTGGTTATGTTTGGGTATGGCTTTGTGTTAGGGGGTTTGTTGTAGTGCTTTGGATATAGGGTTCTTAAGTTGTTGGCTCTGAGCCCTGTTTTAGGGTCCTGTGGTTGTTGGTTAAGTTGATTCTTTGTCTTGTTGCTGTCTCTAGTTCGTGTTTACTCTTGTAGGTGTGTTTAGTAGGAGTTGGTTGGGTGATGTGTGGACGATGTGGGAAGGTTATTATTGTTGTGTTTTTTTGTTTATATTTATTTTATTTATATTTTTTCGCTGTTGTTTTTTTGTTATATATTCTTGGATGTCTTGTAATTATTTATTTTTCTGTTCTTCGGTGTTATTGTTATCTTGTGGTATTATATGTCTTGTTTCATGGTGGTAGTTTATTTCAATTTATATATTCTATATGTGTTTTTGTGACCGGGACAGCATCATCATCAAGTGCTATTACATCATGGTAAGTCATCAAAAGATTAAGCAAGTCTTCTAAGTACTCTGGCTTTTCAAGGATGCTGTTCTCAGCGTCTTCCTTTGACATCTTTTCTTCGATGATTTCTCTGTACACTTTCCTTAATTCTGTCTTGGATAGACCCTTGGAGCATGTGGCTACATTGGCTGACACTATCGCTTGTTGTCACAACTTATGTTGGGCTTTATCAGCTGATTGCTGATTAGTGGGTAACCTATTTTCTCTTTAGAGTTATCCTCTTTTTCAAAATGGACATTGTTAGGTCACTCAAAATTTCGTAACTGAGCAAATTCGGTTATTTACTTATCGGGACGACTGTTGGTTTGGAGTTCGCTTTTTGTTGATGGTGGATGAGTGTCATGGTGGTTCTGTGGAGAATTTAGCGGGGTTCATGTATGCGTAGTGTCTATGGCGCGCTGTTCGGGTTGCGCGCGGCTCTCGGAGAGGTGTTTTCAAAATCATCTTGAGTCTCAGGTGTGTCTATGTTATCTCAGGGTGCAATGCTTGTGGTTATGTTGATCTCGATATTGAGTTTGGCTTGTGTGTGCGAGTTATTATGATTTGTTGGGTGTTTGTTCTAGGTTGTGGCTGAGCTTTTCGAAGATCGCGGAGTTATCTAGTATCTGTGTTGTTCATGTGTTATGTCTATTGAGGAGGCATTTTGGTTAGGGTCATTGTTTGGTTCGGTTTTGAATGCGTGTCCTTGGTTATTTTGTTTTTGTCGGGTTCTCGTTGGTATGTGTTGATTGGTGTGTAAGGCTTTGTTTGTTCGTTGTTTGTGAGTTGGGATTATGTTGTTGGTGGGTGGTGGTTTTTGTGGGTGCGTTGTGCGTCTTGCGAGGGTTTGCGTTCTGGTTGGTTGTATTGTGTAGGTGTTGGTAGGGTGTGTAGCTTAGGAGTTTGCTTGTTCCGTTGTTCTTGGTCTCTCTCTGTTCTTCTGTTTCTCGCGTATTTTTCGAGGTTGGTTTCTGGTGTGTTTGTTTGGTGTGGTGTTTGTGGTGTTAGGTTCAGTACGGTTTTGTTGTGGTTGTTGGTTGTTGTGGTTGGTGTGGTGGTTGGTGGGGTAGTAGAGTGTGAGGAACTTGTGGGTTTGTATTTCTCTTGAGTGCTTGTCTGTGAGTGGTGCTCTGGTTGCGTGGTGTGTTTGTGGGTTATTGTGTGACCTTGACAGAATGTTGTGTGTGTGCGTTTTCTTTCTGGTGCCGTTTGGGTGGGTTGGATAGATTAGACCGTTCGTATGGTGTTGGATCGCGCTGTGTGTGGTGGTGATTTGTACTGTTGTAGTTCAGGGTGTGTTTTGTCTTCCTTTGTGTAATGGGAAGGGTGGGTAGGTTTGTGTGGTGTGCGCAATTCTTTTACGTGGCTGTGTGGGGTGGTGGTGCTTGGACTTGTGACAGTTGTTGTGTGTGCTGTCGCGCTGTTTTGTCTCGGCTTGGTGTTTGATTAAGTAGTTTGAGATGTGTGGTCTATTGTTCTTGTAGTTTTGTGTGTTTCGCTGAGGTTTTGTTGTTATAGATTTGGTTGTGTTGTTAGATGGGTATGTTGTTGGTCAGGAATTCTTCGTTGAGAATTAAGTATATGTATTATGGTTATACTAGGGTGGATTTATTATTTTGTTGCTTGTCGTGTGCGCTCTGCGCTTGGCGTTAGCGCTTGGTATGAGGGTTGTGGGTTGTGATTCTTTGTTTCTGGCTATGAGTGTGGAGTTGAGAGAGAGTGTGTTGTTGTCTCTTTTGGACTAATTAGTATATCTATTTTTTGTGTTCTGAAGTATCTTCTGGTATTTTTCTTATTTCTTTCTTTTATCTTTCTTGTTGGGATCATTTTTACGGTTGAAGATAGTAACAGTATTTTCTGATCCGTAAGAGTTTGGTATATTTTGGTTGTGATATTGAGCTATTGTGAGAAATTGGTTTGTTTCCCTCTTTTAGAGCATGTGGCTATGTGTGACTGCAGGATGTGTGTGTGGGTTTGCTCGCTGGGCGACGGTCCTGGGAGGGGGTCTGTGCGTTGTGAGGAGGGTGGTTTGGGGTGTGGTTTGGTGGATATGTTTGTGTTGTTGTGCGATTTGTTGAGTGTTTTGTTTCCTTCTGTTTGGTTGTCTATGTTTTGTCGGAGTTGGGTGGTACATGGTCTGCTTTGACTCTCCTCTCGCGTGTTGGATTTGTAGGGTTTTTGTGTGTGGTTGGGTGTTTTGTTTGTTTTTCGGACGCCTTTCTGTTGGTATTGGTCTTCAGTTCTCGTGTTTGTGTAGGGTCTTGTGGGGTGTGTTGCTCTCGGAGCGGGTACTGTTTTGAAGATGTGTGTTACCTTGTTTCTGTTACTGTCTAGACTCTCTGTTTTAAACTCGTCGGTTGGTGTGGTAAGAGTGTGTATTATTTAGCTTTGTTGTGCTGGTTTGTTGTGTCTCTTACAGGATCTTAAGTGTAATAACATGGTTAGTGCTGTGTAGTGTTGGAGGCTCTTCGCGTTTGTAGTCGTTGTGTGGTTGTCGTCTAGTGTTTGTGATTGTGTGTGGGAGTTAATGATTGGGAGTCAGTGAGTAAGAAGATTCCAGGTTTGTAAGGTTTTTTCAATAGATCTTTTTCTGAAAAAAGTGTTTGGCAACTTTTTTATCTTTTTCTTCATTTAATCCCCACTTATTTTTTCTTTTTCTTATTTTTTTCTTCTTAGACTGTTTTCCAGCCTTTTTCGCGCGCGTTCCGAAAATTCCTCTGTCTGGTACTTTCTTCGGAGAGGAGAGGAGGCTCTCTGATCTAAAGGACTTATCTTCTCTTCTTATCTTCTTCACTATATGCTCTGGAGTCTCTCGTTTGGCCTTCGGCCCATAGACTCTAGTAGACTCTTTTTTCTCACCGGAGGCTTGTATCTCTTCTTTCTTTTTCGTGAAGGTCCGTGGGTTCCCTCGCCTATCTGTACCAATGATCGTTGGGTTTCAAGGGCCTTTTCTGCGCGTTACTATCGATCTTTGGCTGTTGTATGGATCGAACATTGGGTGGTTGCTCGGCGGGGTCCGGGAGAGGGTCTCCATGGTGGGGCATCCCTGCACTTGGGTTGCGAGCCCCGTCGGTGATAACCTTGACATATCCGGCAGTACGGCAATTCCCAGCGACAGAATCTCGACGAGTGACCGATTCCCTCGCACATGAAAAACAAATATGATTTTCTCTCAAATCTTGTTCAGTCACTCCTCTAGATTAATTGGCTCTGTTTTTTCGTGGATTCTGCTCTGTTCTTGTTCATCTGTCTTGCCTCCGGAAAGAGCATGCTGAGTTGGTCTGCGATCTCTTCGGTCGGTCCTAGTCCCGATATTTTTGGTTGTGGGTTGGAGCAGGTCTTGATTTTTTCTGTAAGAGTTTGTTGTACCCTGGTTTTGCTGCTATGCTTCTCTTTAATCTCGGGCCATGAACACGTGTTTGTTTGGGTGCGGGAGGTTTCCGTTGTTCGTCTTGGTTATCCGATTCTCAATAAAGCACCTTTCGAAATTAGATATAAGTTTTGTCTAACAGTTAGGCTAAACTTTTTTCGATATCAATGGGGCCTTGCAATATTTTGCTTTTAATCTTTCCCCATCGCTGCCGCTCGTGAGAGGTTCCTGCATGATGTTACCAATGATGCATGTACCTTGTGAGAGTGTTTGAGAATTAACATTGCTCTTATCGAGGGTCAGTAGGCGATCCTACTCTGATAGTTTTCTAAGCCTACTCTTGAATCCTACTATGAATATGCTGTAAAAGTTGTTCTTTCCCTCTCTTTATGATTCTTGATCTAAGTCCATCCGCAGATTCTCGAAAATCATTTTCTTCTATCTTCCGGTTGTAGGTAGGACTTCAACTGTGCAAAAAATCTTCTAAGTTTTTAAACCGAGAGAAAACGGGATCATGGAGCAAATAATGCCTAGCTTCACTATCTAAATTCGTGTAATGTGATTGGCAAAAGTAGTCTTTTGTTCTTGGGAGCTGTTAGTGCGGCCTAAGGGGGCACTTGAAGTTTTTCCTTTGATGAAACACATACTCCTCCATACTGGGATGCCAGTCCAAGTCGCTGTCTTTAACTGTTTACTCATGGAGGTTTCAGACCACGTTCCTGGCCCCTCAGGCAGGGCAGGTTGTAACAGAAGATTTTGCTTGTAGAGCTGGAATACTCCTGGTGGTTGAAGGCATATAGGGATATCCTATTCCCACATTCCTGGAATAAGAATACGAGACCTGGTTTAGGCTAAGGGTGGTACCCTGCGTGGAATATCCGCTGTCTGATAAGCACTATGCTGAAAAGTATGGAGGGGGGGCACGCTGTGGGTGGCCATATGATATGGTGTTGTTCCCTGGTGTCCGCTCCTTGAGGTTGTATTTGTGGCTGAGCAGCCATGCCTGTGCCTGTTGTCCTCACCTAGGGGTTGGTGCTGGTGGCTGTGCAAGCCATGGCTGTACATCTGTTGTTCTCCGCTAGGGGTCGGTGCGGTGGCTGTGCATGCTGGTTGTACCCCTGCAGGTGGGCGAGCTGGTCTCCTGAACCTGATCGGTGGATTCATAATGGTGTCTAAGCCCTGTAGAGCACCTAAGGTTATTTCTTTATTCCCATTTATTTCCCATGGGGTTTTCGGTGTCTGAGGGTCTGTGGCACCCCAGTTTATTCGGCTCTTTTTCGGTACGGCGCCCTGTGCGGTGCTGGGCATCAATTGTGAATCCAGTGTGCTGTCCACTATGGCGGTTTTCAAATAATAGGGGGGGTTATGGTCTCTTCTCTGTTGAGTAGCTTACTGTCTCCAATATCCGTGGGGTTTTGGCCTCAGAGAGTGTGATTCAGGATTTTGGCCAAATTTCGGATCCTGGAACTGGTGCAGGAGGGGTCACTTGGGGAGGTTGTAGCCTCCCTGGGCAAAGCGAGCACCTTTGGTGTGGGTATTTCGTTTGCTATCGCTACCCCCTCTGGATCTTCATGTCCTTGTCCTTGGCCTATCTGTTCCTTCATGTCACCTCTGAGATTTCAATTATCTCTTCCTCTAATACGTCCTCATTTGGCATTTCATTCTTCCCTTTGTCTAGGGAGTTAGTCCATCGCCATTCGCTTATAACTTAAAATTAAACACGAACAGTGGAACGAAATAGTCTTAACGCGGTTTCACTTAAAACATGCAACGCGGTCGTAATACGCGATATTAGCACTATTAGGTTTTAAGACTCGTGACAACCTTAACTTATATATATATACTATATATATATATATTATGATATATATATTAATTTGATATATTATAATCCTATATATATATAATATATATATGTAATATATATATGTATTATAGATTTATATATATATTAATATATATATATATATATATATATATTATTAATATTATATAAATATATATAATAAATATTTTATTAATGCGCAAAATTACCTAAAAGGTAAATCACTTATTAAAAAATTTGGCTCACGCATATGTAGGGTGTTGCCTTGCGAGAGAAATGAGAGAATTGCGTTGTGATCCGTTGGTGGTGAGTCGTGGTTCTATGTGTGGCTTAGTTGATGTTTGTTGAGAAGTAGTATATCATTTGGAGTTGGAATGTGTGAATTTTTGTTTGTGTGTGTTAAGTGCGATATTCTGAGATACAAAAAAACTATCTGAAAGATTCAATTCTTGCCTTTTTGTATTATCGACGAGAAGAATATGTTCTGGGGTTCGAGTTCGTGAGAAATATAGGCTATGGTATGTTTGTTTTGTTTATATGTAGGTTTGGTGGGATGGGCGTTTTTATTGTCGCCGAGTGATATATTAGTGTGATTTATATATTTATAGGATATTATATATTATAAGTGTATATTGGGTGTGCTATTGGTGTATTAGTGATTGTGTGTTTGGTGTTATGTTTGTATAGTAGTTATAGTGTATTGTATGTATTTGTGATGTAGTATGATAGTTATTATAGTTGATTTATTGTTGATTGTTTTTGTATTATTTTTAGGTTTAGTTATAGTTGTGATATAGTTTTTATATATTTGATTTAGTGATTGTTTTGAGTAGGTATATAGTGGTTAGGTTTTTGTTGGTGTTTATTTTTTACGGGTAAAGTTATAATGGTTGTTCCATTTAACAATTTTTATTGTAAATGCCATGTGAGTACAACTCAATATCTCTTAAAATTAAAATTCCAATAGGAATTTGCATCATCAAAAAAAAAAGTTTTATCAAATTTGTTTTGTGGCTTCAAGAGACGCCATTTTGTATGTGAGTCTAGCGGAGTAGAGAGGGAAGTTAAGGATTGTGAGCGGTGATTGTGTTTGGATCACAAAGACGCGTGTGTGTGCTATTGGCTGAGTGCGTAGCGATGCGCGTGAGTTTGTGCCTTGCTTCAAATGCTTCGAGTGGAGCACTTCAGAGTGCAAATTCTTTCTCTTTCTTTTCTGTAACTTCTCTTCCTTCCTTGAATAGTATAATGTTTATATGTGCTTCTCGCACACACACACAATCATATGATATATTATATATATATATAATATAGTATATAACATAATATATATATATATATATATTAGTTATTATATATATCTATATATATATAGTATATATATATTTTATATAATACATACATAATTTTAATTATTGGGTTATAGAAGGGATAGAAAGAGGATTATAGTTAAGAATTTATAAAGAGAGAGGAATTTGAATGTAGGTTTTATCAAAAATTTCTTTGATTATTACCATCCACTATTTTTCCAATATGAAGCTTTGTTTACCAATATCACCCCACCATCAAATTTTCCCTTAAAATTACAAATTACTAGACCTATCAATATATTAAGTAATTTTAACCTTAAAATTAAGCGATAGCATATTACTGTAGGGCAAATTTTACACTAATTAATAATAATAATAGTGAATAATAATAATAATGAATATGAATAATGAATAATAAAAAAAAATTTTTTTTTTTATTTGTTTAGTAATATCGACTGGCCAGTCTCGCGAAACGTCCCGGGACTATTTTTTATTAAAAATAATTTTTTCATAACATCTATATATAATAATATATATATATTATATATAATTATATTTATATATATATATATATATATATATATATATATATATATATATATATATATATATATATATATATATATATATATATATATATATATATATATACATTTAATCGAATGGAGCCTCTAATGAGGTCATTTGATTAAGAATTAGGTCCTTCATTGTGAAGTATTCTTACTATTTATCCTGCCCTCCTCCTTGGAGGGTGTTATGGGGACACTGAGTGAGGTTTTGCTGCACTGTCTATGTATCATTTGCCTGCAATTTTCTGACTCGTGAGAAGATCCGTCGGATTCTGGCAATGTGCCGTCAGTTGTCACAATTTTTCTTTTCTTGAGAATAATGTGAACTATCAAGGAGTTGGATTAAGACTCAGACCAATATCCAATTTTATTGTGCGTTTCCGCAGAGATTCAAATCGACAGTTAAAAAAAACCTATAAAATTTAATAAGGAAAATTAGGAATAATATTACATAAACACATAAACAATTTACGCTGTAATAAAACGCTTCGATTAAGATATTAAATTGTACATTCAATAATTTGGTTGCATGTACTGATTTTTGTTTACATGCTTTAGATTACATTCATATAACATTTAAATAATTTTCTATTTAGATAATTTTCTCAGATAGTTAATATTTTTATCAGCATAAATACCACAATATTTATTTATTAATAAAATTACAAAACCTAAAGATTCATTACCTCCTCAGCTTTTGTCCCTCGAGGTTAGATATTAAATGAGAGAGCTCTGCCCTCGAGCTTGTTTCCAACCAAGATATCTCATCATATAAATGAGTAAAAATTTGACTGTGAGAAATAATATTCTGGCTTATAACTAGATTTATAGTATTTATTATAATATATATAATTATAATATATATAATAAATATATATATATATATAATATATATATATATATATATATTATATTGTTATATTATATATTTATATATATACAGAAGCATGCGTGTATATATATAATATATTTTGTACACCATATATATATATTAGGTATGGTATATATATATACATTTAATTATTATATTATATAGTATATTATTTTAAACTGCAAAAGGATACTAGTCTTTTTTCCTTATTTCTGACTAAAGCAGATATCTTTTATACCAAAGCCAGAGTGGGTATAATTATATATTACTTAGTAATATATATATATATATATATATTATTATATATATATATATATATATATGATATTATATGTATATTGCGTACTACCCTCATCAGAGAATCACTTCCACTGCTTCACGTCGTCAACGGTTCACACTTGGTGTGCTTTATACGTCAGTAAGAGAAATTTCCTTCGGGAAGGAGAAGGCAGAGAGGCAGGTGGCGGAAGGGTGATTCGTACAAAAGCGAACATGTAAAATTGCGTTCGTTTGATTATCAGACTGAGGATTATGCGTGCGTGCAATATCCTATTTTCAACGGACGTTTTTGATCGTTCTCGAGAGTAAGAAATCCGTTTGATTTTGTTCTGAAGAAAGGGTGTATACATATATATTATATACACTTTTATTCCGATATATTATATATATATATGTGTATATATGTATAATAATTATATAATATATATATAATTATATATAAATATATATATATACTAATAGTATATATATATATTATTATATAATTAATTTATTATAAATATATATATAATTATAATATAATAATATATATATATATATATATATATTTTATATATAT
>JABUQX010029131.1:22500-45000 GCA_015478945.1 Trachelipus rathkii
TTAGTGTTCCTCTTCTAAATGAGCTCGCGTTTGGTAATTTGTTATAGAAGGACTTAGGTTCTTTGGTATTTTACACATTATTATTAAATGATTTTAATATAATTTAGATGAAATGTTCAATTAAATTTTTTTTGGCATGAAATTCCGCTTAGCCATCCCACATCAATATCTCGAATTTGCTAAATATATGAGTAAAAACTATTTCCCTCCCACAAACATGTCTTAAAGAACATCAAAAGGAAAAAACGTGCTGCAGCACACCCATGTGGAGCTTTAGAATAATTCACTGGGCAACAACAAAATTATTTTGGAACGTTTCCTTAACTTCATTAGTGTAGTCTTACTAATTTTGGGGTGAGAAAAACGAGTAAGACAAAAAAAAATCTTTATTAGCTCTAGTTTCTGTGAAATACAATAGATGGAAATATGTTATTTTAAAGGGTTTTTCTAAAAAACGATACATTTAATTACATATGCCAAAAACATTGAAAGTGAATTTTAAATATTGTTAATGACAGTTACATTCTAAGAGTTCTAAATTGATGGATGAATATCTGGCAGGTGGTTCGGTGTCAGGAATATCATGTGGTAGCTTCATGAGATCGTTTTCTTTTGGCTTGCCTATTGTAAGTGAGTTCCGGATCATCCCTACACACAGATCAGCAGTGATTTGCAATCATAGCTTCATTCGAACTGACCTAATATCTTTCTTTGTTCCATTACAGAAATGCCCTGATGGAATCTTTCTCCGTGTTCATCACTAGCAGCTCCATAACTTGGAGGGAAAAGTCTAGGTGGGAATGGAGAAAATAGATTTTAAGGGACATGTTGCATCCGAGTTGATGGTATTTTTTCAGAAGTACTGTCACCAACTGAGTGTAGTTATCATCTCTTTTGTTGCCTAAGATTACAAGTATGATTCCATTTAAGGTTTTCAAAGCTTCCTTTTCTTTTCCCTCCAAAGCTCGGTCAAACGCAGGATCCTTTACAAGTTGTCGAATTTGTGGCCCAACAAAAATACTTCCTTAATCTTTGCATCTCTCAGTCTAGGAAATTTGTCCCGTAAATACTTAAAGGCCTCTCCTTCCCGGTTCATACCTTTGATAAAATTTTTCATGAGACCCAGCTTTATATGAAAGGGTGGAAGAAGACTGACTATCTTCTGGGTCCACGAGAAACTCAGCAACGACATTTTTCTCGCTAGAGTCAAGATTTCTTGCAGGACAGTCTGCTCGAATGTAATGTGCTTTCCTATCCCTACTGCCCCACATACATAAAAAGCAGCAGTATTTAGTGCACCCCTGTTGCAATCCTTAAGGTACAGTGATAACTTTGAGATTGCTACAGAATTTCCACCTGTGTTCACCATATTTGATTGAGTCGAGGAGGACTGTCATGTTTGCATAAGTTTTCATCTTGTGAACTGTATGACCAACAGGAATAGAAGGAAGACGGTTGCCGTTGTGTAGTACTACAGCTTTCAAACTAAGGTTGGAGGGGTCTATGAATAGCCTTCATTCAGTTGGATCAAGGTTCAAATTCAAACATTTTATCAAGCCATCAGCGTCGCAGCAAACAACCAGATTGTTTTTCCTTTCAAGAAAGGGAAGCAAATCCCTCTGACGTTCTCTATACTGTGAGACCCTGACATCACGTTGGAGAAGATTCCATTGCTGTAGTCTTGACCCTAGAAGTTCTGCTTTCTCCTTTGACAAGTCAAGGTCTTGAATAGGATCATTCAATTCCGCTTGACTCAGTCGGTGCGGTGTATCATCGTTTACCTCAAAACCTGGGTCATGGGATGTGGAATGCTTGTTGGGTTCTTCTTCTTCCACACAGTCTTTATTTTCTACTTCAAACATGAAATGTTGAGGTGGAGTAGGAACTGGTAAACTATCTGAATGTGGAATAGGTCGAAGAGCAGATGGAAGATTCGGGTATTCAACTCTTCCTCTTTTCTTCCTTGACAACCCTGCCTTTATAGGTGGAGTCAAGTAGAAGTAGCAATCATCTGTATGGAATGTAGGCTCCCGCCACACCATAGGCACAACAAAAGCCATACATCGTTTTTTTTTATTTTTAAGCCATTCTTGTAGTATAACTGAACAAAAGTTGCAACATATATTTGGAGCCCATGACTTATCCTGGTCTCCTTCCTTCATACGAAAATAATGCTGATAGGCAGTCTTTACAAGAGGATTTCATTTATGTGATGAAAATTTTATTTCACTACATATGTTACAAAAATTATTCATCAAATTTACACATTTTCGTGGCATTTAGATATAACACTTTTTACACTTCAAAAGCACTCCATAACCAGAAATTCTGAAAAAAAATAAAAAATAAACAATATGAAATTCACAGTCACATTAACATTTATTATGTTTATAACCTACGAACATCTTGGGAATGTTCTGTTATGTCAGGTGAGAGGTGTGAGAACTCCCAAAAACAAAATTTCCGCCATACTACTAATGTAGACTATAAATTATATGTCACAGTATATCCAAAGCAAGAGCTAATCGATCATTTTTATGGGGATTTTTGATTTCAGCAGGTGGAAATACATAAGAATACGCTATTTTTGAGCCCGAAACAATTTCATTATTGGGCAGTGATTTTTATTTTATTTATTTATTTTACCACGAAAATCGGGGGAAAGGTTACTATTTTATGTTTTTCCCGACCAGTGGGCCCATACAAAGTGGAAAAAGGTGCAAGTTATCAGGGTGATAGTAACCCCAGCCTCAGTCTAAACCAAGTCAAGATATCCCAGCCATCGGTGGGCATGGCTAGGGCCTGGACTCACAGACCTACTGTGCGTGAGGCTAATAGGAATGGAGGTGTCTGTATGTGTAATAAAGGTTGTAACCGTTTGTACTGTGTTGGCTTTATGGATGAGTTGAGGTGAGGGTTATGAGATTAGTGTAATTAACAACTAAGCCGGTAAACTGTAATGAATTACAGAAAATCTCCTACAAACGGCAATTTTTCGTGTCCGTCCTGGTGACTAGTCGAAAGTACAAATCCAGTGATAATCATTTATTTAATAAATTAGAAAAGGATGAAGGTCTCTCTTACAGGTAAGAGGTATTTGAGTAACAGAGTCAAAAGACAAGCACCATTCTAGTGCTAGAGATACTTATAGGATACTCACTATAATCTTATGAATAAATATCTACTAAACGAGAGTTTGTGGAGATAGAAATTATCATGCACTTAAAGTCTCACTGAAACGAGATATGTGGAATAGACTATATAGTGACCTCTAAAGATCTATTTGGTGATGTCAATACGGGAATGTTGCCAATCACTAGATATCAGATTATCAGAATATGAGAAGATGAACATAATCTATTAATATACTTATAGTACAAATAGAATAATATAGAGATTGCCATATAGATCGATTAATTAAACAGCTATTAGTTATTTAATTCACTGAGTATAGCAAGAGTTATATATACCACAAGTATAGAGTCAAACTAGTATAGATAAGAAGTATAAATTAGTATTATAAAATAATGGAAATATCTGAGTAGATAACTGTTTAGATATATATTAATACTGTTTTGTTACAGAGAAATTTAGTGACAGTGTTTTTATGCAATTCATAAGTATTATTCAAAAGTACTAATAAGACTTTATCACATATATTATATATATCATTTCATCAAGGAGTTACTATCCTAAGATTAAACTTATATTACAGTATACTGACACATTATATAATTTACGTACTATTGAATACTATATTGGAGTTGTCACAGCTGTAATTCCCCAACAAATGCGATAATTCAGTATTTAAGAGGTCACCGCTTTATATATATTATCTAGATTGACAGAGCTAGATGATAAATCACAACAGTACACTGTGGTACTAAATATTCTAACGCAACATGTATTTACTATATATAGTATATATAAAGGGAGATTAAGTAATACACACAATATATATATATATAAATAGTTAGAAATGAGTTTTAATATGCTTTTTTAATGATAGTAATTAGATATAGATAGAAAATTCTTCCATAAATTAAGTCTCCAGATATTTAAAGAGCTATGTCTTATATAGAATCCATTATAATCCCTGTACGTATTATTATATATAGCCATAAAAATTAAATAAGTTCACTTGAATCACATAACGACATATGACGTAGTGAGCCTGTAGTTATATAGGACTATGGCGAATACTATGAATATAGCATTAATCAGTGAGACTATATAACTTGACGTTCAAATGAGTGGATATTATTATAATATGCCACTTATTTCATTCTACTCTTATAGTATTCACATATAACTAATCTATTCTAGTTGAGTTATTAATACACAAACTCACTCAAGAGAAAATAAAGCAAGTTTGTAATATACTAGTATAATATTATATTTGGAGTAGTGACTAGATCGAGGCGCGTTTAGTAAATTTATCAATATCTTACCACCGTATAACTTATAATCATAATATAATGATAGAAGTACTTTATTTTATATCCGATGAGTAATTAATTTAAATTAGTATAATATATATATTATAATATCCAAGTTATAATGCAGTAAAAATCAGGATTAGGTGTATTATATATGAGTAAAAATATACACATATTTCAATTTCGATGTTGAATAAATTTATTATATTTTTATGAAAAAAAGACATCTAAACATACACGTAAATTTTTATTAATGATAATAAAAGTTTTTATAATGTGATGAAGATATAACCCTCTTAGGAGGGAGCGGAATATATATTATTAACTTATAACAAAATTATTCTGATTATTGAGTTTACATATGTACTTTTTGACTTATTCAGATGATGCAATATCCCTGACTGAAAATGTATCCTCTCAATTATTTGGATATTTAATATGAACATACTGATGATATAGTTTAATAACAACTTTCGCTAAAAAAAAGTATTATATGACTACACACCAATAAAATTATTGAATTAGAATTCCTATTTATGAAAATCTAATTATGCCAATAAGTTAAGACCATAAAGATGTTATAATGAAGGAGAAATTATCTACTTAGGAAACAAAATTTGAGATAGCAACATTATATGAGTAAATTATATATAATATATATAGTAGTATTGTACTATCCCCCATGGTACTGTATATATATATACATTATGAACTAAGAAAAATATCCATTAACCCTAATAAAGTTCAATATTACATTAATGATAATTAAATAGACAATACTACTGAGTTAGTCTTAAAGAGGTAAAGACATTTTATAATCTCAAACATTATCAATATAGATTTATCTTTTCATTCCGACTATTGAATCGACGTCATTGCAAATGTTGAGAGAATATTAGCGATAACTTTCCATCATACATAAGATTATTAAATTAGCATCTTAGTCAAATTATAAAATATATCCAAATTTGATTGATTATTATAATAACATTAATTATATCGCGCTTTAAAGTATTAATATTTTAACTTACTCGAGACATGATGACTTTTATTAAAGAAAATTGCTAAAATCTGAGAGCATAATGCTCTTTACTATGTAAAATAGCTTGTTTATCATATAATCTCTATGAAACTGCTGAGACTTATAGCTTTCCACAGAAGTAATAAAATAGACTGACATATAGAATTCTATTATGAAAACTCTAATTATACCAATACTTATTATTCAAAATGAAAGTAAAGTTTTTTCCAGTTTTACCTTGATACAATGATGTAAAAGTAAAACTATTTTTTAAGATAGAGCTTCTAAGATATGTGACTCAAAACAATCTGAGCTCTCATCGAACATAGCGCATGAATGAGATCAATCCAGAAAAAGGATGAAAAAATTCGCGGAGAGGGACTAGTAAAAGGAAATAATAAAATAACACATTACATTACATCTGTAGTATAAGGAGGCTTGGGATGCAAGAATTCTGATCTATCAAAGAACGAAAAGGCCCTTTCTGGGAACATTGGAATTATTCGTAGTACTAATAAGTATAGACAAACGTTCTTGAGCACACCTTATTTATATTTATATAGGAAACAAGGAATCAGCGTGGTTTATAGTTATAATTTATTACTCTAATAGATGTGAATATATATATAATTATTGATAAAAGTATTGAAGTGCATTATATAATATTATTAAAAAGAAGTATATTATATTAAATAATTACAGAATGTTTATTATATTTATATATTTTTTGAATATGTTAGACACGCAAACTATTTTATTCCAATCATTTAATAATTAATTTAATATGTATAATATTATTATAATAAAGTTATCAATGCTACCTACATATAATAAACCTCACATAAATATAAAATATAAATATAATATTAATATATATAATTATAAATATATATATATAGTAAGAGAGTAGATAGATGAAAGTAGAGAGTATGTAAGACATAGAGTAAGAGATAGAGAGATGAGATAGCACGAGACTAAGTTAATAAGTTAACTTGAAAGTCGCTCAACATGAATATATATATATATAATTAATACTATTATTAATATATAATATATATATTATTAATATATTAATTTTTTGCTAAAGACCAATTTATTATAAAAAGTAAATATTTAAAATTTAAAAAAATAGGTTTATTTTAATAAGTATTTTGATGTTTTAATCCAAGGGAGTTAAATAATAATATTAAAGGGAAGAGAGAGAGAAAGAGTTATGTAGAAGTAGAGTAAGGCGAAGCGAGTAGTTTTAATAATAAGTTATGGATGGTGCGCACTTGAGAGTATTATAATTAGATTATTTTATAAGGTCTTTATATAGTATATATTATAGGTTAAGAGATTATTAGGTTAGGTATTAAGTATTAAGTATTATTATTAGGAGTTTACCTACTAATATATATACCTATTATTATATATATATTATACCAAATAAAATTTATTAAATGTATATTTAATTCACCACTTAAATAACTTAATATCTTGAAAGCATACAGTAATATTATTTTGAATTTATTATTATTATTGAGCTCATACCTCTTAGTAAAGTATCTGAAACACCGACTATGATATAATATACTCCAATTAATTAATTATATATATATATATATATATATATATATATAATAATATTATATATATAATCATAATATATATATATATTAATAATAATATATATCATATATATATATTATAAATATATATATATTATATATATATATATATATATTAATATATATAATATATATTAATATTATTAAATTAATTATAAATATATAATATAATTATAATAAATAAATAATATATATATATATATTAAGTATAATATTTATTAATATTAAATTAATTATAATTAATATATATTATTATATATGATATATAATATAATATATATATATATATATATTAATATATATTACTATATATTAATATAATTATATATATAATTTATTAATATATAATATTATAATATTTAAGATATATATATATATATATATTTCATATATATATGATTATTTACATCTTAATATAATGTATATATAATATCACATATAATATATATATATATATATATATTTATATATAATTAATTATATATTATATATAATATATATATATATGAATAATTTATATATATATATATTAATTAAATTTATATATATATATATATATTATAATTGGCTTATTTTAAATTAAAGATAGTTTGACAATCCAGATTATAGGAGAAATGTATATCTAAATATATTTAAAATAAAATTATTTCACGAGCAATTATTCACATAAAGGAAATGGGACTACATCGTTATAACATTAGTATAATAATATTTAATGCTTATTACATTGAATTCACAGCGAAACAAAATTTTACATAAATTTTCAATTTTTGCAAACAAAAATTTAAAATACAGAGTTCTCGATGACGTATTTTAAATTATGTATGTTCGTTACCCATTCTTTTATTCAGGATATAGTAATAGGTACTTTATTAATTCCAACCCTACACAATCTCCTACAATTGGTCTTTAAATAAAAAAAATTGAGAGTGCAGTCTAGATATGTACCCTAAAATGGAAGAGTCACCGGGAGATCGTTTGTCGTGCACACATGTACGTTGAAAAGAAAATAAGATATTTTTTATATCTCTGAGAGTCTGTTAAACATGGTTTATTAAATATAAATGCCAGTATTTTTGCTTTTATAATATATGAAAAATGAACAAGTATGGATGTGCATAACAGAACGGAGGAACACGAGAGCAAGAAGGGTTGTAAAGACACATTGATTAATAATAGAGGTTGTCTAAGAAGCCTATATTTGACTGATTCTTACACTTATTTTTTTGTTATTTCTCGGAACGAACTCATGTTTTCGCCATTATATTTTGAAATAACTAGTATGGTTATAATTTATTTCTAATTAATTAAGAATCACCACGAGAGAGGGCTCAGGAGCTGTAATTCCGGCACTTAATAACAATGTTCCGCCAGGCGCGTAACTCACCACACTTAGAATTCTAGTCTAAAGTCAAATCCAAGCACGAAACACGTACCGTTACCTTACCCACTACACTGGGATCCTATCTAATAATGAGTTTGAGATTTGGCAGCCGAACGCTCTCTACACCAATGCTTGTCGTGCGAGGGTGGGATGACAGGGAGGGAGAAGTAGTGAGTTAAAATTGCTTCCAATTTACTTGACGTAATTATATAAAATGAGGCTGCTAAGTATATAAGTTTTTATGACATAATAACTTTATCTCAGTTCTAATGTCATCGACATCTAAAATTTTAATAAGAAACCATTCAGGACTTCCTATGACATAAAATGAATATTATAAAAGACATATATACAAATCTGGAAAAATGTAAATTTTTTAGAAAGTAAAATAAAATTCCAAACATTTTATATAAAGAGTCTAAAGAGAACAATATCTAGACTATTTGAGAAGATTTAATATATTCTAATAAGAGAAGATAATTTATTATTCACATCGGAAAGAGAAGTCTCGATATGATTAATAATATATCATTTATTAAGACTACATTAATAATAATTAAAATATGATAAAAACAGATATAAGATACACTTATAATTGAGAGATAGAAACAAATTTAAAGTAGCAAATCATATATTAAAATTTAAAATATAACTATAATAAATAATTACATAAATATCTTAACCTAAAAGTATCATCTAGTTAGTAAATAAAACTGAAATAATGATGCTTATATATAATCTAGAGAATTAATAAAAAGAAATAAATAAAAACACCAGAATTATATATAAGCTGAAAAAATAACAATAGGTGAATGCCACAAAGATAGAACTATGAAAAGTCCACTCGTGCAAATAACTTATATGCAGAACTAATAAAAAGAGAGTATAATTTGTCAATCTAACAATAAAATATTTTTTAATTATATTGACAATCTGTATGTAATTGAGTAGTTTTAGCTCTCAGACCGCGTTTACAAAACAAACAGAACAAAGAAATGAAAACTTTCTTAAAACAACAAAATTATAATCAGACAAAATATTTATATATAAACTAAATTAATTATATTTATATAAGTATTAATAGAACTAAATTGAAACACTTTTTCTTATTTGAGATTTATTATACAGTTTTAACAACCGTAAATAATAATAAAATAATTACATTTTTATATATATAAGTAATAATGTAGCACTACAATGTACAAAGTCAATAATACATGGACCAAAAGATGGATTATGACTAATTGAGACCTATAATTCACGATTAATAAAAAATTGAACTCGAGATAATAACTATAAAAATTAAATTAAAATAATTAATAATAACAATAATATTAATTAATATAATAATAATAAAAAATAATATAAATAAATATAATAAAAATCAAAAGAATTAAATTAAGTTGAATAATGGAAAAGAAATGAATAGACTAACATGAAGGAGGAGAATGATGGGAAGAAGAAAATAAAAAATAATTTAAATAATGGAAAAGAAATATTATAAATTTAAATAAATATATATTATATATATTATAATAACTAATAGAAATAATTAAATAAAATAATTAACATTAAACTTTTGACAATAAATTTAAATATGAAATAATATATAATGAATTTAACGTTTTATTTTTAAATTTTAATAGTACTAATTAAGGACCATAATGCTAAATATAATTAATAATATATATGATTATAAATATAAAATTAATAATAATAATAATAATAAAATAAATTAATAATAAATATATAATATTTACAAATATTAATTATATATGATAATATATAATAATTATAATAAATAAATCTAACTATATTAAATTATATAATTAAAAATATATAATATAATATAATAATATAATAATTATAATATTAAATATAAAAATAATATAATAATAATATAAATAATAATATATATAAATATATAATTAAAATAAATAAATAAATTATAAATATATATATATAATTAAATAAATATTAAATATATATAAATATATAATCTCAGAACGAGCAGCAAATAAGAGTACTGAGACTTATTACACATCAATAATCGATAATGTAGGTCCTACTGAGTCACTAATACACCTCACTACCCTTGGTATTATCACCTTACACTTAGAACAAATCTTTCCTGGAGGCCTATACTATATTATATATATTATATATGTACCTAAATACAACAATATATTTACCAAACAACTGTATATCTATGATATAATCTTTACCTTTATCCGTTACCCTATTTATATTCTAGATCATGAATGATGAGGTAATAGATACTTGAGATTATATTATATATATATTATTATAATATGTAACTAATATAACTATGCTTACTACAACTGATAAAATAAACCAAGTTCTATATTATCTTATCATCGAGGCACTATCACCTTCACTAATAATTTATATTATTATATTCCTCTACATATACTAAACACAACCACTTAGGACGTATAATATTATCTGCACAATATATTCTCTATCTTCATATCACCTATATAATACAATTAAACTTTCAATATTACTTATAAAAAGTTGCTAAATAATCCTTAATAACACAAATAAAGTTACCGACAATATTTAACAATTATAATTATTGAGGTGATGTATATATATAATAATAGGCATAATCCCTATTAGAAATATCCATTTATATAATGATACGTTAGGAAAATAGATATATAAGCGGTATGAGGTCACCGGTAATATGGGCTAACTCTATATCACCTTATTTATATCACCCGAGCTTTATTAGAGTAAATAAGGAGTTTATGTATTAGCTTTACAGTGAGGTATATACACTGAGTAGTAACTCACCTATATTATTCACTCATCTTAATTAATATATCACAATCACTTATATATACTTCATCATACTACTTACTAAGCCTATGATATATTATATATACTATATTACTAGTAAATACTTTATATTATAAGCTATAAACTATATATTATTCCCTATCACTATCAGTATGTTATTGGATATATATGAGCTAGAGCCAGACTTAATTAGGGGTGGTTTCCATACACTATTATTAATATTCAGTATAAAAAATATGATAGTATATAAAGATATCATGCTTGACACACGCACCTGATCCATCTTCTAACACTTTCCTAACCATAAGGCCTAACGAGTCCGCCAAGCCTCTGAGAGACTGATTTAAATATAAATATATTTCATATTTCTGAAAGATTCACTTATATTTTTGAAACACCCACTTAATTCTATACATAAACTCTCAATTCTATAGTATTACTACCTATATATCATTGTAGTGAGATATAATCCTATCATATTCACACACCTCTTCTTTATATCCAGATATCGTCACAAGTTTAAACGGAGAGCTTTCTAGGTACCAGACTCGAGAGTAAAATGAGTCTATATACTAGTTGAGGTATTATATACTTATATTCTCACTATTACTAACAAGAATTTATATAGAGGTTATTTATATATAATTACCTATAACAATTATTTTTTGTAGGAATAGTCTATCTCTGAGGACACAGACTTATTATATATGCTTGTGGCGTCATATTAAGACCATATAATCACATAAATAATTAGAGACTATTATTATATTGTAACCTTGGTAATAATGTAGAGCACGTACGTGATCAACATTATATGAGCTCTTTTTACTAAAATAAGGTACTCCCCCATTCACATATAACTACTTTTGTGAGATTATATTATCTACCTCACTATACTTACATACTATTTGCTTTTCTTTTAAATGTATCTAGCTTTCTTTCAAATCGCTTATCAATATATAATCGAGCCTGATTATATTATTGAAGTATAAGATCATGTTTCCTTATATTTTGTAATCTCATTATCTATTCCTACTTTATTCATGTTATAATATAGGTGAGGTTATCTACCCCTATCACAAAGGGCTTTCCTGTAATTACTTATTATATTACTAGGTCCTTACTTATATATATATTTATATATATATATTGTAGTATTATATATTATTATTATTTCACTAATATTATTATATGATTCATTATCTATTACTGAGTCTGAGCTAACATCTATATTATATATTGATATTTTATTAATACTTCACACTAATTATCATATGCACCTAAGTGAATTATATAGACTCGACCCTTACTCGTTTTCAACTTACCACATATTATTATCAACAAAATTATCATATATAGTATTATTTTAATTTATATCTTTTTTTGTATATATTTATATATATTATATATCTAAAGTAAAATATTATTAGTCCATATTTATTATGTCTTAATTATCCTTTATTATTACCTATAGATATTAATTACCCATATTACTCTAATAGTACTTGATATAATATATATACTGGTAAAAGGTTTCCCTGAGGGTAGTGGTTGTAGTCTAGAATTCTATATTTCCTTACATCATGGATTGAATATATAAATATATTTATAATATTCTTTAAAAAACTCAAAATACACTTCACAAATATCTAGTACCACTATCTAAGACCATACTCATATTATTTAATATTACACCTATAACTTATATCCCCTATAATCCATATCCTCTATTTACAGAGTAATACGGATGTTCTTACTACTATTCGTCTTATATGCTTACCTGTTGACAATTAAAATATAATCCACATCCACTATTTTATATAGGCCTTAACTAATATTATAATACACTAAAAATAAAATGACTTGGATATTAATAAAACCTATTCAAATCATTATATCACTACAATTGATATGAACTTTGCCCCACCTCACCATTATCTTGCACATGCACTTGAGTCCCCAATGTCTATATATAAACGATACAATATAAAAGTTTTGAGAAAAAAATGAGATAATGAGATAGAAGGGAAACTATGCCTGCAGTATTATAGATGCTTATTTAGGAGTTGCAGACTGTCCTTCATTCACTTTTCGTGCGCGAATTCTGTGGCAAGTATTTTTGCAGCTTCTATACTTTATGATATCCGTTTTTTATCGTATAATAGTATCCACTGAGAAGATTCATTGCCATGATAATTAATTCTTCCTTTTCCTTATTTAATTCTCAAAGACATATAATAAACACAGTGGAATCTACATCTTCACACTTATCAACATTGCCTAAAACCACTTACTCATATCCTCTGTCGGATGAATTAAATCGTAATTATTGTCTCCGAGCGCCTCCTATATCCTTGGGGCTCAGGTTATTCACCACAACTTAGCCAAGAGCGCTACTCCCTTATCTTTGCGTTGCGAGAAATTCTATAATTATTCTGCAATTTTTGTATCCAAGAAGGGTATGAGAATCATACAGTATCAGATCTAAAAGTTAATTGTATACTCTTTTCACGAGTTTCTTTTATGTAGTATTTACATAATTGGGCTCAACCTGTCATAACTTTTTCCTTGAGTGTCATTTTCATCGAATTTACTTTAATAGGATTATCTCTGGCGATATCTCACTTTAACATAACAAATGAGAGAGCAGCGAGGAGCGCTCGCGTCGTTCCTTTAGTGATAATTATCAGAGTTTATTACCAGCCGTTGCCTTACTAATAGCTTTTTATATATCTTCCAGACGCAATTAGTCTAGAACCTCATGCATCTAATATTCTCTCAAGTGCTACGACGAGAGAGCCAAATTAAAAGGAAGTTTTTAGTTTCGCCTCTAGCGGCGAGTATAGGGAACTTCTCTCACGAGTCTCCATCCAGAGCGTATGAGAGCCCCAACAACACTATCACTTCCATTTCTAACTAGCATGCAACACCCGCTCCTGCTACTATTACTAAAATACACAGGGGTGTTGAGATCATGGCTCTTTTCTGTCTTTCGTTGAGCATAGAGACTCTATCTTTGTTTATGAGCTCTTAGTTACGTGAGCCAATAGATTCCATCTCCAGAAGAGTAGGAAATATATTTTAGATAGCCCAAACTGCCAGATCTCCCCATCACGCAATCTCTAGCCGTGGTGTCGGGACTGCCCTTCGGGGAGGAGCTTTCGCTTGAATCCCCCATGGTATCTGTTTTACAGTTTATGCTGTGGTGGCGGAAAGCTGGGTCTCAACTACCGGTGTAAGAAATGCAAGTAGTTGAGGAAATTCTTTTTGGCATCGGTTTCAGTTCATTATCCCATATCTATCCTAAGAATTTACACACAAAGTATCTATCTATTTATTCTCAAACTTTCTTTATAATTCACACATTAGCATTTCTTATGATTTTTTCGTCCTGTTCATCGTGCAAACTATTACACTTACCCTTTCTAAATTTTGTAAAACATATAAGCTATAAAATCTCACACTAATCTAACGACTGATTAGATCACAAACCAAGACGAGTATACAATTAAAACAACAACGTACTTCTCGCTTCACTTTCACCCATTTATCTTCTTTTAGTTTTGCGCGAAGAAATAACTTGAAATTAATATTTTGCGTGTATATATCTTTTAGATTTTTTTTTCTAAAAATAATTTTTGCTTTGTTTGAGGCTGTAATACAAAAATACAGCACTCATTACACTGCATTTTAAACTATTTATGAAGAGAAGAGAGTTTTTGTAGCGGAGCCCCGATGGAGAAATGCGAGGTGAAAAATATTGAAATTGTACCTGATAACTGTTAAACCAAATCATGAATTCATATTTTTATATTTTTATTTTAACTTATTTGATGAAAACAAACGACACCATTATAATCATAATGATTTTACAGAATGCAAATATTCCTACTGATATGAAAATGTTGGAGAATATGACTAAATTATCTTGATTAATTAACCTTTGTCACATCAGGAGGTATCTGGATTTATAGAGAGTTGCCAAATTGCTTTTATGGTGAATGATTCTGTTTTAATTGCTTTTGAAGAATCTTCAGTTGGATAATTTTGATATTTTTACACTCGCCTATTACGCAAAGAAGATAAGAGCACTCTCGCTAAATTCTATTCTATCTTCTCATACAGACTAGAGTTTTTCGCGCGCAGTAATGAGAAAATTTGAACATGAAGATACGACATCACTATACATTTTAAACACTGAGAAAGTCAAATTTATACTAAAACCTTGATTTATGCTATTGAGTGATTTACTATACTTTATACACTAATATATATATATATAATATATTATAGATAATATATATAACATTTATTATTTTATTTGCAAGACTTGAATTAATGAATATATTAATATAAATAATATTAATATATATATATTATATATACTATATATATAATATATATTAATATATATTATTATATTGATAAAATTATAATTAAAATATATATTAATATATTATATATAATATATAATAACTATATATATTAATTAATATTATATATAATATAATATATATATAATATTATATTAATTATATATTAATATTAATATATATTACTAGTATAATTATATTAGCTAATATATTAATAAAATATATAATATATATATATATATATATTAAGTATATATTAATATATATATTATAATATATATGATATTATATATATATAATATAATATAATATTATATATATATATTATATATTACTTATATTATTAATTATTATATATAATATATTAAATTATATATATTAATATAGTAATATATATTATAATATTATATATAAATATATAATTATATATATATTATTAATATATAAATTATATAATAAGTAAAAATATTAATTACATTTAATATATACATATTTATCCGTATACATGAAAATTATACATATATATAAATATATATATATATATATATATATTACTACTATAATTAATAATATATATATTATTATTATTATATATATATATATATATATTTATTTATATAATATGATATAATTATGAGTATTATTATTATCTTAATATATTATATATAATATATTAATAATAATATAAATGTATATATATATATATATATTATTATTATATATATATATATATAATATTATTAATATAGATATATTATAATGATATTATATATAATATAATTATAATATATATATTAAGTAATATAATATAATATATATATTATATATATATTATATATTAATATTAATATATATAAATCAAAGGTATAGAGGATCGACCTCTTTGTTAATAGACGGACCCGCTTCCTCCTTTTCATTAATTAAGCAATAAATAACTATATTCTGGTAATTTAATTAAATTCTTAATATATTAAATATAAAAACAATATACCTATAAATGATTTCAAATACAAATATGATGATAAAAAATTAAAATAGCAAAAAATATATTTAAATAAAACTGAGTTTTAGAGTAATTAAAGGCAAGAAAAACTCACGAATCGATATGGTTATTTTTAATTATCTAGTAAATAAGAAAATGTGGTTATAAACATATATATTTACGTAACATGAGTTAGTATAAAATATATAATTTCTATTTATGAAATTTCCCCTAATTTATAAAAAGAATAAAGCCGTGGAAATAGAAAAAATGTCAGTGAAAAAAATTACTATAATATTATTATATAATTTATGAGCAATCACTATAGTGAAACTTTACTCCTATATGAGTTACCATGGTCAAAAATAATCACTATCAGTACCTATGGCTAAAGTGTGGATAACATAAATTATATAAAAAATATTAATATACACAAGTTTAGGAGTAGCGATATTTAAGTACGTGTTCCGCCCTTTAGAGTCAAAATATTTATTAGTCGTACAGTTATATTAATATTATATTATTATAAAATTAAGAAAGTTATTATATAAATTATTAACTTATTAATATTTAGCAAAAAAATTATTTAAATTAAACTTTGAGTAATTAGAAATATTTAATTCTTTGAAATATTTCAACGATTAGTTTCAATTTTATTAATTATAAGTTATTTCAACTTTGATTTAAGTCATATCAGTTTTTGTCTGTAATATCGCATTATAAATTTAAAAGATAATAATATTTATCATTATAAAATATTGTATTTAATTTAATAATTTTATTTAATCCATATGTTTGAAACATATTTATTCCTAAATATTATATTAAATTCAGATTCTGATAATTTATTAAAAGATGATTTTTAAATTTTATTAAATATGATTTTTTGGAGTCGTGCAATTGTGCAATTTGACTGGTTTGGAATTATTTTAAAATATGAAGGAATAATTTCTACATACATTATAATTTCATCTATTGCTCTAAATTTTGATACGAGAAATTTTAGATGTTAAAAATAAATATAAGATAATCATGGTGTATATTATGGAAACGTAAATCACGGTAGGCTCTGACTCGTGCCCCAGTCCCATCCTAGGCCTATCTCTGGTACTCCTCTGGCCCATTAGGTCCAATAAATCATGATAAATCTATTTGGAGAGGTTTTTCTATCCAATTAGGAGTTTAGCTGTAAATTTATTTACATCTAATATATAATAGAGGGTTTAATTCTATATACTAAACAATAAAAATATAATTATTATATTTCCCACATATAATCATCACTATGTTTATAATTGTATATTTATTATTATTTGCACAATAATATATTATAATCATATTTTATATTTATTAATAATCAATATTTTTGTAAAAGGGAGTATTTTATTATATAATTTATTGATTCAAAATATATAATTGTTTTTATTTACAAATTTTATTTATAATTTTTTCCTCAATATATTTATTTTAACATGATATAAAATTATATTATTTTAAAATATTTATTTGTATATATTATTCTAAATTAACGAATATTACAGGACATGAAAGTAAAAATGGAATTTTGTTTACTAAAATTATATTAATGAGTTATTATTACTATATTATTATAAGATTAATAAATATGAGCTGAAACGTAAATTAATCAAAATATTTATTTTATTCTGAGAAATTTTCTTATTTTTCTATAAAATTATTTATATTATATTGAATATTATTAATATATAATATATATTTATAGATTAATTTAATTTATTTATAGATTTTATTATTTATTTATTTATAATTTCTATTGTTATATGGACATAGCGTACTATTTCTTTAAATTTTAAATTTTGTTAATATTAATCTATTAATTGTAGCAATCATTATAATAAGTATGAAATGAATTAAAATATTTATAATCATATTATTTATATTTTTATTATTTATTATATATATATTAATATATATAATATTATATATATATATATATTAATATTATTATATATTATATATATATAATATATATTAAATAATTAATTATATAATTATATATATATATATATTACTATATATATATAATATATATATATATATTATAATTAATTATTATATATATTAAATATAGCATTTTAATATATTAAATATAAATAATTATTTTTGAAATATAAAAATTATATATATATATTAATTATATTAATTATAATATATTATATTATATATATTATATTATATTAAACTAATATATACATATAAATATATATATATTAATATATATATATATATATATATATATATAATATATTATATATATATATATATTAATATTATTGTTAACAGTGTTAATGTACTTTTCACTGTATATATATATTATAATAGGCTTGGATTAAATCTAGTTTACTTAATAGAATATAATACATATAAGATAACATAACTCTACTACACTCAACATATATAATATATATTATAAATATTCCCTAACTTAAACTCAAATAATCTCAGGTGAGTCACAGAGACGTGCTCTTTTATAAAAGATGATAGGGAAAGATTAAATACAGTTTAGTGAGTAAAAACAGAAGGTAGAGCAAGGAGTTCCACTACAGAATCAGAAGAGTAGCACGGGTCCGAAAGGAAACCGTCCCCCTAAACAACCGATACACGGTGTCTCGGGTTACACACGTACGCTTTTAGCACGAAACGTTAACGACATATCATATCATCGATGACGGAGCGCAAGTGCACCCACTTATGTGATACGAGGGTGACGCCATAACGCGTGAGAGATAATGCCACGAAAGGTCTAACTCCTCCCCGAGCTAATCTTCGCCACCGTAGTTACACAATAATATGAAGTCTGTAGCAGAGAGAGCGCCAACGTCACGTTTATTTTTTTTAACGCCGAGGAGGAAAAAGAGTACAAGGGATGTTTGAAAGTTACAGAGAACAGATTATCAGATCTCTTGAAAAATAGGGGGCTTATAAATCTCTAAACCTATCCAATAGTATAAGCGAAGCCGAGAATGACAATACCTAACCATCAAGAGAGTATAAACAGTACTGCCCAAAACAACAAGGGCGAATAAGGAATTTGTATGACTAATAGCTGTTCCAGACAAAGACGAAAAATATCAAATCCACATACACAACATTACTGAATCATAACATTTTTTTCACGAGAAGTTATAGGTTCAGATGTAGTCAAAGTAGGTAACGCGATCACATATTCCTTGGTTTTTTAGGCTTGATGCACCCCCTTACCTTCAAAGAAAATTAAGGTCGTATTAGGGCCCCGAGAGGTGAAGACACGTCTACGGCACGATGCCGTCGCGAGCAAGAAACTAGCGCAAAAGTTGGGAAGTTGATATTTTGAACGCAGGGCCGAGAACGAAATATGAAACACACAAAAGTTGAGTTTTAAGGGAGAATGCAATCGCCCCCTTGGCTAACGGTGCGGTGACCCCAACTCGGGAATGCGGGTGACATCATCGGTGCCCTCCAGGAGTCCATGAAGCAAGAAGGCGTGTAAGCAGTTCATTAATTAGATGACTGAAAAGTGGGTGCTAGTCCCTTACCAATGAAGTAGAATAAGATATAGGATGGGGATCAGGAACAGGGACTAAACCATGAACAGTAATACTAGTTCAGCTATTGGTGAAGCAGTTATGATTTAAAATAAGTTTAGAGAAATATAATATCAGAGATTGGAGTTAAAAACAGAAACCTATTGAGAGGTAACAACTCTAACATAATTAAACAGAAAATAAGTGGTAAGTAGGAACGCTACATAACTATAATATCAACGTATGCTGGATAGCCGGGAGGGGCGAGAATCGGAGATGAAAGAGCTCTCACAAACACATTCGACCTTCAAAGTTTTCTTATTGTAGGAGGAGCTGAAACGAACACAGGACAGAAGACACCCCAAAGTGAGCAGAGGCGAGACTATTCAGAGCAAAGAGACAGTGGAGAGCGCATGCCAAATCCTTAACGATCACTACGAAATCAAATGAGCTTAGAAAAAAAAGGGTCCACGAGTGTCCCACCAGAAAACAGTACAAAGACTCCCCCCACTATGTGCCCCTAAGAAAACATATAAAAAATCTAAGTAAAATATGAGAAATAGATAATATCAATCTATCTAGATTTGAATAATACCTTGGAACTTATATACGAAAAGCCTAGACTTGTATGTATTATATATATAATATAACTAAATAAGAAAAGTGAGAGAATATGATGAACATCTGATATTAGTATATTATACTAATATGAAATTGAGATGATTATATAGAAAGAAGTTATCATAAGACATTTAGTTGAAATATAGAATACTACAAAAGTGAGAGCTAATATGGCGATATAGTTTATTTGAAGATTCAGAACATAGTGACTACACACTATATTTATTATATTATCGGTGAGTATCGGTATTATATATGATAAACAAAAATATAGAATTGAATTAAGTACGGAATTAATAAGATATATACTATAGTATTTAAAAGAGATATATAATATAATTAATTATAATATATATTAAATTAATATATTATATAATATATTATATATATATATTTAATATAAATATTAAATATTATATTATATATTAATATAATCTATGTAATTATATCATATACTATATAATATAGATACTATATATATATATTAAATATATCATGTAATATTATATATTATAATATTTATTATAATATATATATATAAATATATTATATATATATATATAACTATAATATAAATAATATTATATTATTATTATATAATATTATATATTATATTATATATATATATAATAATATATATATATAATATATAATATTGATTCAATTAAATATATATATATTATATATTAATAATATTAAATATATTAATATATATATATATATATATAATTAATTAAATATATTATATATTAATATATATATATATATATTAAGGTAACGGTAGGTGGGTTAAACTGTATATATTATTTAGTCACCTAAATTAGAAAATATATTTGAGGTATATTATAATTTAGTATATTTATATATTATCCACCTAACCCTTTATTGGCATATTATAATTTTGCGCTTACTTTGCTTCTTTGCAAAGAAATATTTTTAGTAGATATATATATATTGATATTATATAAATAAATATTATATAAATTTTAGACATATTATTATTAATTGAGTTGTGGGTATTTATTCTGAGATATTGACATTTAATATTATGGTGTTTAGTTATAAAATTTGAGCTCTTATTGTGAAAATTTAATATACAAACTTACTTAACTACATTTTAAGTTCAGTTATTTTCTAAACTCCGCTCTCTTGTTAAACAGATACATATTACTAATAATATATGATTATATTTTATATATTATATTTTTTCTTATATTTTATTATATTTATAAAAAACACACACTTCATATTTTTGAGACACATTAATAGAAATTAATTTTACATCCTATAATCTGTGCTTTGAGAAAAACTATACAGACAGTGTTTTAATTGACTATAACACTGGATGTCTGACTATCACCAATTTTAACGCTAACCGATCATCTCAGAGGTCCGTCCAAAGTAGGAAAACCCGATGGCAATCATTTCCGGCCCCTTCAGGCCCCGCGAGGACCCAGATCCGGTCGGCTCCGTGCTAACACCCGGAACAAAAATTTGACCGGATTTGCTGCCTTTCATATAGTCAACGAACAAACGAAGTAATTGGAGGCAGGAGTGAAAAAAGAGAAGAAGAGAAACCGTGGGGGGCACAGAGAACCCTGGGGCTCGGGCTCATGTTGCGCCGGGCGGCGGCGCCCTGGCGTGGTGTACTCGGTGGGTATTAGCTCCAGACAAATAAAGCAACACAAAGGGAAGCCACAAG
>JABUQX010029131.1:50000-70000 GCA_015478945.1 Trachelipus rathkii
GCAGCCAATTCCACTACACAGATACGACTGAGAGAAATATGTAACACTGCTGCAGTCTCTCACATAATTTCTACAATCTCTTAACAATGTATTATCTGATTAAGATAATTGGCATATGTCTGTTCTAATATTTCTAATTAAGAGTTATCCTGGGAATAATTAACTTTATTTCATGCAATTAGTGCCAACCTTAGTCCAAAGTAGATATTAATGAAGAACAGAGCTGCGTATCGACCTTTCCTCAGCCTGTACTTCTAATCCGTACTAAAATGTTATCTGACATACATATACATTTACGAGCAGCGATATTAGAACTCACAACTTTCACATTATCTGTCTACAATTATATTTTATCATTTAATCTAGTAATACCCTACCTTATATGATGACTATCTATATGATACCTCTATCGTCACTTCTGACTTATTTCTGATTCTTTAATTCTTGCCTAGATTACTGGATGGGATTTATTTCCCACGGTGGACGGTCACCGTACATAACCTTGTATATAAAGGTAACTCTTTATATTAATATAAAACTATCAACTTTTATAATTTATAATCTCCCTTACTTAAAATAACACTAACCATATAATTATTCTTACTGCAATAACTTATCCTATATTTTCTATAATATATTGCGTAACGGTATATAAAACTAGTCATCACTCATTAGATTGAATGAAATATAATCATATATAATAAACTATATAATTATAAATAATCTATATAATTGAGAATTTGCTTAAATCATAAATTTGTTTGTAATAATTTACCTATACAATACATAGATACTATATAAGTGATTTGAGACTATAATATAAGTGAGTTAGGTACCTCAAAGAGTATATAGCAGGAGATATCTGAGTTATATACAGCGTTGAAGTAGTAAATTATTTATTTATTGAACACCTCACTAGTAAATACAGTTTACACAAACGTCGACTCTACTCAATTAATAATAATTAATCAATCATTTTGTGTGGAGTACTGTTCTCATATATCAATCTGGGGGGCTTTCCGGCTTACCTACTGTCTATCTGGATATAAGGTATTGTAGTATATCAATTAAAAGCTATGAAGACTTGATAATATTAAAAACACTGTCCCGTCTTTCGCAAAACTCCTCTATTGAACCCTCTATTATCTCTGAGCGTATACGATATGAGAGTTATTAGGCGCTCTCCTCTATCTCTCATGAGTTTCATATCTTATTTAATATGTAGTACTACGGTGGTACTAAGTGCTCGAGAAAGCACTGTAACCTTATATCTTATCGCATTCCATCACCTCATTTATAGAGCTGAGTTACAACCCCTAGTAACACCCAAGGTAGGTTGACCCTTGTACTTACCACTCGCTAATAGTAGAATGTTTATTATGCGTGAATAATGAGTATATTTAGAAAACCCCCAGACTTGTTGTCGTGGGCGTACTACCATATTTCTTTACTACCAGCTATTAATTATCTGTTCTTGTATGGAACTCCTTGTATCATTATCCTATCTAGTTTTATATTCCAAACTAGTAATTTAATCTTCACCCTCTTTTAAAATGAAGCTAACTAGATCTGCGCTTCAACTACTTATGAGAGATAGTATTATTGATCAGTTATATAAGTTATAGGGAATTTTTGAGTGGGGTTTTTTTACATATATATAATAGTATTATATATATATATATATTATAAAATACTATACTTAGTATACCTACCATATACCTCGATCTAACTATATATAGTAATAAAAAGGGTACTACTATTGATAGTATACCGTGAAAATGGTACTTATATAGGTATATATATATATATGTACCCTATATAGTATATATATTATATATATGATAGTAACTCTGTAAATATAATAATTAATTAAATATAAATCATATATATATATTAATATATTAATATAATAATATATTATACATATATAATATATTAATATTAATATATATTAAGTTATATATATATATACTTAATACTATTTATATAATTTAATAATTATATATTATATTTCATATAGTTAATAGTATATATTAATATAATAAATAAAATTATAAATAATATATTATAATTATATATAATATTATGTATATATATAATATATATATAAATAATATATATTTATGAGAAAGAACTAATAAACCCATTATAAATATATATATACTATATTTATATATATATATAGCACTCATATAAATTCTATACCCGATATTTTACGATATATATATTAATATATATATATATATATATATAATATATATATAATATATTATAATATATATTAATATATATAATTTAAATATATATATAAATATATTATATAATCATAAATATATATATTATATAATATATATATATATATATAATATATATATAATATATAATATATATATATATATATATATATATTAATAATGAATAATATAATATATATTATAATAATTAGATAATTAATTCATATATTAAAATATAATTAAAATATTATGAAAAGATTTCACCGGAAAATATTGATTTTCTTGAAGATATTTTATATATTTAATAAAATAAATACATTTAATATATTATTAACAATTATATTAATAATCCATTTTTTATTCCGTAAATTCTAGTTTGATATATATCAATTTCGTAATATTTTATTATATTAGTTAAAGAACTCGAGGAATGAAAATTATATATAAATTAGTCATGAATCTTTGAAAATATTGAAAATTAAGTAATAATGTAAGCAATTAAAAAAATTGATCTAATATATATTTAGGTATATGTATTATTATATATTTATATTATGCACTTTTAAATGAAAATTATATGTAATAACATAAGAGTATAATGGAAATTGTAAAATTATTTATTTTTTATTTTGTTGATTTATACATTACTATTATTTTAAGTGTATAAATTTACAGAGCTATAACTTCCGAGGTAGAGAAACCCCGGTTTTTTTACTTGAGTTTTATTGCCGGGGCCGAGAGTAGCCTGAGGGCTTAGGAGGCCACTGAGTGAGGACCGAGGGAGGCTACCTATGAGGTCTAGTAGTTTACCTATAACACCATGTATTAATTTTTAAATATACGAAAATCTCGTTTAAAAATTTTAAATTAATAAAAAGGTTTTAATTTTATTTAATAATTTAGTATAGTATTACTATGAGAGAGGAAATTGATTAAAATTACTCACAAATCTTATAGTATTCACCAACAACTTATGGCACGCTCCAAAATATCTATTCAATAAATTAATATTATATAGATTAATATTGAGTATTTATACTGATATAATATTATATTAGGAATCGTTTCCATAAGGATAAAAATTACTAAAACTATAATATTGGTATTATTTTATTAGTTATCTAGGCCTGATAGTGACTTAAATCAAATGACTGAAAACTTTATATAATAAAATATATGTACATTCTATATTTGCACTAGCTAATATAAGTTATTTAATATATTTATCTCATAAGGTTAATTAATTATATAATATATATATATTAATATATTTTATTTATTATTTATATACTTATATAATATATAGTATATTATAATAATATATAATAATATACATATATATATTTGGGGAAATTTCCTTGTGGATTATATATATATATAATATTAATATATACTAGATAATATATATATATATATATATATATATATTATATATATATATTATATATATATATATATAATACAATTAATATATATATATATAGTAAAATATATAATATTAATATATATATAATATATTAATAATATATATATAATATATATATAATATAATATTATAATAACTATTAATATATATTATAATATTATAAATAATATACTTAATAAATATGGTATATATATAATATTATATTAAATTAATATTATATTATATATATAATTAATACTATATAATATATATATATATATAATTATATATATATATATAATATATAATATTATATATATTATATATTATATATTTTATAATTATATATATATATAATATATATATATAATTAAGATTATTAATATATATATATATATTATATATATATATATTAATAATATCACTATTTTTATTATGATACCTATATATATAACCTCATAGTAATAGTATATATGTCAGGTATTATAAACGGATTATACGTATATTTTCCACAATTAAAATTTTAAAAAATATAATATAGAGGGAAACACTAGCCATTAATTAGAGATGCTTATTTATAATCATAAGGTAAGTATGCAACTTCATCATTATGACATCTATTCTCCACTATAGTGGCAAGTTATTTGCAAGCTACATAATAGATGAATATTTATTTTAATCTGAGAGAAAGACCTCTGAAGACTGCCATGAAAATTAATACATTATTATCCCTTTCTTATATATTCTAGAGAGCAACACGTGAATCTATCTCAATTTTCACATTGCTAAACACCAACCCTCCCTTCGATTATATATAAATCGTAAGTTTTGTTCACTATACTAGAAGAACTTTTGTCATTATTCCCAAAGCATCTTTATCTTTATTAATTCTATCAATATTATTATCGTAAAGGGGATGAGAATCTCATAATCATAAATTTATTTTAACCTACATTTTCGTTTTTGAGCTATTTTTTAAATTAAATTCCAAGAACTACATATTATCTATATTATCAGATTTCACTTATTAAACTTATGCAATTTTGAGTAGTAATATAATTTAATAATAAAAATCAACTATAAAGCCACATCACCTACTATGTACTTCTTTATTTATCATTATTATGGTATAAATACAATAATAGATGCTTTAAATGTTCATATTATTATATTTTCCAAGTAACTAAATTTAAGTAAACCTCATTATCACTATTATATCTATTTAGTACTTCATATACCGAAAATCAAAACTATTAAATATGTTATTAAAAGGAGTGTAAACAGTTAGACCGTATACATTATAATAATGAATAGATATATATATACGCATACAATGATAAAACTATCCACTATATTTACTATAACATACTCACTATACCTTCCTTACACCACTTCAATAACTGATTAAATAATATATATATAATATATATATACACTCTTATTCAGTCATTAACTTTAAACTGAGTTTTGATTATCTATATTCTATTAGTACTTATATATACAAAAGGATTATTACCACTAACCAAGAGTAAGGAAATAATATTTTATAGAACCTATACCTCCATATAATACATTAACGTACAAAATACACCAGTATGTGTCTCAGTTACCTTGCACCTATCATCTGGGCGAATCTTAGATTACCACACCACGTCGTATGAAGGAGGATATTTAAGATCTGCGATAGAGAGGGATCACGAGAGGTCGTATTTAGCGGATATAGTATGAGCTATATCTAGTGCATATGTATAGAGGAGGCTGTTGTTTCTGCAGTGCGTGCGTATCAATTCAATTTCTTTCACATCATCTGACACACAATCTCGAAGGAGAAGAATAATTAAAACTAGTTTATTCATATATCGATATATCTACCTTAGACCGAATAATTAACTATGATGTAGAGATATGTTCTTTTAATAATTCTAACACAATGTATCTTCATGTCGTTTTCGCACAAGCAGGACTGGAGAGTCAAAATATAAAAATCACTTTCCCACGACTATGCATGTAACAAAAGAACTATAACAATAAATAAAGTCTAAACACAGTAAATGTTACACCTTGCGATAAAAGATGATATATTAAATAAATCATCTTAATAAGAGAATAACTATAACGCTATATCTCTGCACTTTAGAATACTAGCACATTATTGCAATATTATGATTGTCCAGATGTAAAATATTGAAAATTTAATAAAATAAAAAAATCAAATAATATGTAATTAAAATATGCGGTTGTTTAGACACTTTAATCCTAAAAATAAGAACTAATTATGATTTACTTGAAACACACAGTTATCTATTATTATCACCAGTACGTAATATAGATAAAACTGTATCATAAAATTTTTCTTTGCAACAAATAAATTCATTAATATATCTATCACGGTTTTATATTCTATATATAATCAAGATGTAATGAACTGATAGCGCAGAGAAAATTAAATTAGATGCTTTTAATAACACAATAAGAGAATGCCTATTATCTTTTTATTTCTTCTCTAGATACTGAATCAAACTTATATCTAAGCAATAGTAAAGACCTATATAGTGTATGTTATCTTTATACACTTGAAATCTATTATTTTTTTAGGTAGAGGGGTGATGACACCTCGTGTTCTCGCTTTGGGACCCCCGCTAATCACATTAAAAATGTATTAGTTGTAATCAGTTTCAAGTTTTCACATGACTAAAGAATTTATTATGAAAATCGAACTATTATATTCGCTTAGAGATCACACACTATATCGTGTCTATCGCACAATTCAACTACAGATTTAGAAATTTACGTTAGAGAATAGAATATTTGGAACACGAATATCGTAACAACGCGCACACATTTTATACACTGAAATGCATATAAAAGCTTGAATTTTGAGATGTGTGATTCTTTACTTCACAACTTAGTATTTTTGCAAGATGATAATAATTATATGAAACGTATAACTTTAAGCAAATTTATTAAGTATTTATGCCAAAAAGAATCTCCTCAACTATGCATTCATTACACCGCTATAGACAACCTTATTCATCTACCACCACGTAACTATTGTAATACATATTTCATCATGGGGATATCAAGAAGTTTTACAATAGGGAGGTCACTAAGGTCCTGAAATCATCAGCTTGTTGCGTTAGAGTAAGTGAGTATAAAACTTATAAAAATAATTAATTTTATCCTACTCTATTGAAGTATGGTAAAAACCACTTGATAAGTTTACTATACTAGAAGATAAACTAAACTAAGTACATGATTTATATATCATATCAATAGAGACACAGAAAATACAATATAATAAGATTATATAGTAAGAACGTTCCAGAAAAATATAATAAGGTTATATAGAGATGAGGAGTGATTCATTCATTATGACGGCTTAAGGTATACGAGTTAGGTAGAATACTATTAAAAACATATATATTATAAAGTTTGATATATTCTAGTAGATTTAGAGGAATAGTGGAGTATTCTAACTATATGCATTAGTAGTACATTGGTAAATATTGATTGAGGGATTAAGATAGGTTGTATAATAAAAAACTGTTAAATATATATCAAATAAAAATAGAAAGAATAGTCAGTAGAGGTATGGTCCACAATGCATGATTAATATTTAAATTATTTACCAAAAATCTAAAATGTTTTACAAGTAAAATAAGTAACATAGAAATTTTAGAAAGCCAATTATGAACTACATTAGTAACTGATGAAGGAGAATACGACATGCTATTCCATTAGTTGAAATTGCCTACATTACCCTCTATTTGTAGATTAAAAAATTATGAATAAGTAAATAGATCGAAGTAAAATAGTAAGGGAGGTAAAGTAAGTTTATTCTAAAGTTTCTGAGGTATAGGAACAATAATAATACACGAATATATAATATATCTGAAGGGTAGGTGGTGTTTAATAGACAATGTATGAAAATTATTAATATGAAATAGATACGCTACGTTAACTGTTTGCGAAATTATTTTAATAATAGATAAATAGGGATATGAAATATTATCATGGCAAGGTCCCTATCCAGTACCATTTCTAAAATCTGTGATCATTATCTATTATATATATATATAGAAAGCACTTTACATAAAACTATGCCTCTAAACATAAATAGGGAGAAATAATGAGAATGAAAGGCTGCAAGACTCCTAAATATAGTACAATCTATATAATATTAATGGCTAGTTTCCCTTACTATAATTTATATATTATTTATTTTTTTATAAAATTTAATGTGTGTAATGTATATATCTAGCATATGATGTGAAAGATAAAATGAGTAGGAGTTAGGGGGTATACAAATATATAATAATAAATTATTAAAAATAATTATATTATATATAAATAGTATATAATAAATAATATATATTAATTAATATATATATAATAATAATATATACTATAACTATAATATATATATATATATAATATAAATTAATATATATATAAAATATATATATATATTATAATAAATAATATATATTAATTATAATATATTATTATATAAGTATATATATATATATATATATAAATATAATAATAATATATATAAAATATATATTAATATATATATATATATATATAATATATAATATATTATTATATATATAATATATATATATTAATAATATATAATAATAACTTTGAGGAAATTAAATCTATTATAATAAGCTATATCAAGTTGGAAATGACATTTTATTTAAAATTGCAAAGCTTTGTTTAAGTCACTATCAGGCCTAGATTTGATATAAAAAATAATTAACCAATATATTATATAGTTTTTATTATATAATTTTTATCCATTAATTGTGTATATATATTTGAACATATAAATATATAATAATATCATTAAATACATATAATCAAATATATAATTTAAATTATATGATAATAGATTATTATGAAAGCGTACAATGTATATTAGGTGGAAAACTATTAGAATTTGATATATAATTTTAACCATTTCCAAATAAATATTTAACATTATCCATATATTTAATTGATTGTAGTTAAATCCATTATATATATATGTACTATAATAAGTTCGATATAGTTATTAGAGTAAATAAATAAATACATGTGAGCTATATACAAAGATGAATACACACATATATGATAACACACGTATATAGGCCTACGCCCCGCCCGGCCCCCGGCCCCTGACCTACCGCCAAAGAAATCAATAAAAATCACGGGGTTTTCATACCGAGATATAGCTGTAAATTTATACCAATAAATAATAGTAGGGTAAATCAAACAAAAATAAATAAAAATATATATTTATTAATTTACTTATTAAATTGTTAAAATTGATTAATAGTTCATATCAATATAAACATAAACTCATATTAAATATATATATATATATTATACAACTTTTTTGAGGTAATTTTAAGATTTACATAATAATTTCAAATTAAAATTGAGGCCAAATATTATAATTTATTTTTATATATTATCGATTTTTTAAACATATAAAATATTTAAAGAATATATTGATATATATATATATCAAACGAACTTAAATACGAAAAATAAGAGAAAATGTAATACTATATACATATCTGCTTAAATTATATTAATAGTATTATTTATTATTTTAATAAAGTTAAAAAATTACTTAAAGTAACAAGTGCTAAAAAGTTTTCTTTGTAATAATATCTTACTTATTATCACAAAATTAAAATTTTATATTTATTAATTGAATAATATAATATATAATATATAATATATATATATATATATATATATATATATTATATATAAATTATATATTATATATATGTAATTATTATATATTACTTATATATATATGTATGTATATATATAGTATTATAAATATAATATAATATAATAATATATATAAATATATATATATATTATATAATATATTATATTTATATTATAATATTATATATATATAATTAATAAATAATATATATATAATATATATTATATATATATTATATATATATAAATATATTTATATATATAATATATATATTAATATAACTAATATATATATATATAATTATAGCAATAAATAACTATAATATATATATATAAGTATATAATTAATAATATATATAATTAATATATATATTATATATATTATAAATATTAATTATATTTATACTAATATTATATATATATAAATAATTAATATACTATTAATATATATAATATATATATATATATATAATATATATAATAATATATATAATATAATATTTAACATCAATAACCATCAAACATCCACAACATGGGGCTCAGGCCTTATTTCAAGGTGAGGGTAGAAATATCAAAGCGATGAGGCGAACAACAGCGCTCCGTAGAAATGGATGGGGTGTATCACAGATATTTCCACACATAATACATTAAACTAGCAAATACTCTCCTAAGTTAGCGAGACAGTAACGTGCTCTTATAAAAGAGGTAATTAAATACAAGTTGAGATAAAACATAAGGCGAGGACCAAGATTCCATACATATATATATATGAAACAGAACAGAAGTAGCTGGAAAGAAATGGCCCACGACGAACAATCTGGGGTTTATTACAAATACTACTACACTAGTATATATATATATAATATCAATATATATATAATATATTATATAATATTTATATATATATATATATAATATGTATATATATCATATATATATATATATATACATATATATATATATTAATTGTATTATATATTATATATTATATATAATATAGGTACATGATATATATATTATATATACTTATAATAAATATATATAGTATATATATATATATATTACAACAACTCTATGCGAGATACAAAGGCCAGCCCTGTTAGATACGTAAGAGTGACGCAAAAGGGTGATGGAATGTACGAGTGAGATCCAGTACTTTACCCCGAGACTTGAGCACACCTAGTAAGTATAATATACCAATATATAAGAAGTATACGAAGAGACATGAATGCGTACTAATATACGTCACGTATGCGCAGAGATAGAGGTCAAGGAGTGAAGTTTGAAAATAAGAATATTATAGGGAATATTCATCTCTTATAGCTTTCTGATGAATGAACCCTATCCAATGAAGGGTGAGCCGAGTAAGCTACTACCCCAATTTAGATAGAACAGACTCCACACATAGGCATATAAGCCTCACATTATATATAACTGTAAGTATAACTGTCAGTAGGAAAAAAATCTACTACATACACTGAACAGAAACTATCCTATCACGCTACTCGTTTATTAGGCCATATATAACTACTATAGCTAACACCATCTATGAGTTAAAATGATAGGATCTAAACAATATTTTAGTTGTTTTAAGTTAGTACTAAAAGAATTTATCTGATTATTATCACATAGAAGTAACGTTAGATGTCCACTAGTCGATAATGAACAATAGGAAAATGAGTTGGGAGGTTGTTTATTTGAGAGAGAGTGAAGATAATATATAATAAAGTATTGAAAGTTATTTATATTTAAAGATGATTACTCAACTTTTACATAAGGTTTGAGCGGTGCCAATATACCACCATATATGAGGAAAAATCCATATCCAGAATCGAGGAGCAATAAAATAGAATCAGAAAGCACAGAAGACAGAGTGAGTACAGCATTAAGACTAATAATGATAGGGAGCAGATTTGTGCAATAAGTAAGATAAGAATAGGATAAAGTTTAGAGATCTACATCGACCGTAAGAGTGAAACAGAGTTTAGTAAAAGTACATATAGCTGAATGAAGTAATCCGTATGAATTATATATATAAAAGGTAGAATAATATATCATAGAGTATTAGAGATTACATACAGAACCTATGAGAGAGATAACATACCTAACAAATTAACTAGAATAAAAGGTTGAGAAAAGACTGACTATCATATATTACATCAGTAAGTGCTTAAGTATATATGGAAGCGATATCGTGGGACGAGAACACTTAAACATGAGTAAAGCCCAGAACGTGGCGATCTCAAAATGAGTAAGGCTAAATGATCTATCGTGAGTATGCACAACGCACATAGCACATATCATCGGTATATATCAATAAAAGCTATTGATTTTTCCATTACTTACAGTGCTTAAGGAACTATTCACTTTATATACATATATGATCCCTATTAAGTAGGCTAGAAGACCTATAATAAATATCAGTTTATAAATAGGAAAGTATGTCACTAGTAGTACATTATACTTTTGAACCTTCGAAAAGCGCCAGACATGAGATATATTAATATGAAAGAAGGATATTGAAGACTCTTAGATCTCACATATAGGATATGTATATAAGAAGAGTTTATCCATATAGTATATAGTAGACCCTGTAGATTAAGAATACAGAGTATAGCTATATAGGTAATAGCGAATTTAGTTTGAGTAATAATGAGATCAGTTAAAAACGTATGAGCCTACCTATTATTTTCGGCATTGTGATACGGATATATGGATCAGCAACACACATAGGCGCGTCGTGACTTTTCAGCTCAACTGCGTGAGAATACATTGAGTGGCACCGATTACAGATTAAAAGCAATATATATAAAAAGTTATATAATTTGATTAAAATTTATAATTATTCAAATAAATAATTTGAAATAGACATTGACCAAGACTTTATACAGTAAATAATTGAGTAAATATTTTTGAAATTATTGTAGCTTAACGTTACATATATCACCGGTACGATTATTAAATTGACACATAATAATCAATCTACATAATGAATGTATCAAATATATAAACATATTGAAGGGCACAATATCTCTCAGTATTATGCAAGTGCAACGATGAGGCAATTTACAGTATCTTATTATCTATGAGTACCCATATTATATTATTTATCGAATTATATATAAACAGATATTTTAACTTATTTCTATTTAATAATAATCGAAGTAAAAATAAGCATCATCAAGTTATTCATGATGAGATGACAATTTGATAATTGATGTAAAAAATAAATGTAACGAAATATACTGCGTATTTATAAAATATTTCTTCATAAACTAGAAGGTCATTATGATCTAGTTTCATTTTAATATAATATGTAGCTAATATGGATCAAGAGCTCACCTATTACACGAGAATATAAAATAATATCTTATCCTCCAGAATATTATATTAAACTTTAGGGTAATTTCTTGTTTATGAGTTATTATGTAATAAGCATGGAATAACAGTATAAGTATTTTTATTTGCTCTGTGGGAATGGGTTCTAATAATATTATTATATTTAATAAGTGATATCATTCTATATTTTGAGTAGAATTATTATTATTGTACATGAATACCATATTAACTTATGACAGCTTTTTGTTAAATTCCAGTAGTAATATATCGAGATAAGCATTTATAACTATATACTATTCTTATATCTCTCATTAATCAACCTACAAACATCTATGAGAGTACACGTATCCCTCTACTGTATGGATAGATTCCCATATATGGTTATGGTACACATTAGTTCTTTCCCTATAAATCAATTATACTATACATATACATATTATTCTTTGCGAGAGATAATATATGTTTTATTCTAAAATCTTGATATCACACACAATGTCATTTTGCGCGTTTATGAAGTAATAAATACTATAAACGTCTGTATTTTAATTGGTACAGATTAAGTAGAATCAATTATTTTATACATCACACTATATAGATTTAACACGCTCTACACGTGATTTTTTAGCGGGTAATCTATTTGTACAGCTGTACACAAATTCGTTTAGCTAGACGAACAGTCTCACCGAGACACAGCTAGAATCAGCGCCCCACTCAGTCTTAAGCAAACCTCCCGGGCCCCGGTCCCCTGCGCCCGGCCGTCCGTGAGATCTTCCCTGCGAATGCACACATTACCACAACGTGTATGCGATAGTGTATGAAATATGAGTATAGAATACGCGAGCCCTAGAGGAGGACAGAGGTCGCGCGCGTGGGGCCTGTGTCCTGCCAGGCCGAGAGAGGCACATGTGGGTACCAGTTTGGAAGTCACTAAAAATAATAAATATATCCATTTTCGTATAGTCTATATCACACAACGAAATGTTCTAAAACCGTTGCGATTGACAAAATTAAAATCTACACAAATTATACTAACTATCTTAATTTACAGATAGATAAGAGGAAAGAGAAAGATAGAGACTAGAATAAATAAAGTGTTTTGAGATGAAATATATAGTTTATTATTGAGAAACGATTGAGACATATTTGAAGAGCTCAAAAAGTTAGGTTTTATTCATAGAAGATAATAAGTTTATATAAGTATATATATAATATATATAATATAATTAATTATATATATATATATATATATTTATATATATATATATATATATATAATATATAATGTATTAATTATATTATATATATATATATAATATATATATATATATATATTAATGATATATATATATATATATAATATATATAATGATATATATATATATATAATAATATATATACACATAATAACTATATATACTTAATTATATATATATAAATACTATATATATAAATATATATATATATATATATATAATAAATATATATAGTTAATAATATTATTATTAATTAATATATAATATATTATATATATATATATATATAATACATATATATATATATATAACTATTATATAATATAGTATATATAATATCATAATATATATATATATTTAATAATAATTAATATTATTATAATATAAATAATTATATTATATATATATATTATTAATATTATAATAAGAATATATATATATAATATTAATAATTATATATATTATAGATATATGATTACTATCATATATATAATATTATGATATTATATATATATATAATATATATATTATAATATATATATATATATATAATATATATATATAATATATATACTATTATCTTATAACGTTTAATTAATCATTTTAATCACTTCATAGATGCTGTGAGATAGCTGAGACTGACTTTAGTTCAAACACCAGATACCCGATAAAAGTAGCCGAGTTATCTGAATCTCTCATAACGTATCTACCCTATATTATTATAAAGCTCTCACTTTATTATATATATAACTATCTTACAAGTCTATGAATAATATATATATCTATATTAAACATAACTCTCATTTCCTGGATCATCAAGAGTCTCATTCCTCATATCCTATCCAGAATCATCAGTCTGCCTTACACAGTGAATATAAGTTATCATATACAATCAGTGGAATATACTTTCACTATTTATAACTGATTAAGGTCTTTGCCCTTAGGAGAACTATATGTGGATAGTAACTGCCTGGTTAGATATACACTATTATGAACATTATTTCAATAGCTTTTGAGTAATCCGATAGTATGTATAATGTAATACGTATGCTACTATACATCGTATATAAGACTCTTTTACTGTGTTGCATGTGTTCATTGTCATAGAACAGATCCTTATGTATTTTTAGCACCACAGTCGACGTGCACTCATGAGCTCTCTCTCTATCTCACTTCGTTCTCTGCATCTGTACTCTAGCTTATCATATAACCACATTATTATTCTATATTATATATTGATGGTGTAAAAAATCCATTTCTGTAATTTATAATACTCCAACTTTAATCCTACTTTTTAAAATCAACGATCTATCCCCAGCTGTACTTTCATATAACTACTGATTCTACTTACTTACTACCTGAGATATGACTCAACTTATACCATTCTTATCTACTTATTTATCAATATCTGCTCCTCTTTACTACTATATAGCTGACACCTATATCTCTGATCTCTTGCATTATCACCTAGATTCTATTTTCACTTGCCAGATCTGATGGATATCTACCGTGGTGGTCCACCGCAAACCTTGTAAATGTATTAACCTGCTACAATTACACAGTATCACATATATCTATTTTTTCTAATATCCTCACTCGTCTGAAACATCACACCTTCTTCCCTCAACCTTTCCTATTTCTTCCGACTGCGCTCTCAACTCTTCATCTCGTCAATAACATAACACCATTCCTTGGTCTCAAACTTCATACCTACTCATACATTGCTTCGAATCCTCTATAATTACACATGGGTGCTAAGGTGTCACTCAAAGTAGGCATGGAGTTCTGATTCAGTGTATTGATAGAATATTTTATTTATTCCACCTCATGCAGATTACTCACCAGCTTATAATAAGTAGTCATTATTCGCCCTATTGTGTGGATATAGTATCTCACATCTAGGAGGTGAGAGGCTCCCACGATGACATCCACCTTCTAATATGATATGAGGTTTGAGTAGACTATAGAGCTAAGAGTACTGATATAATATCTATTCACTCTCACGTGAAATCTTTATTCTAAAACGCCATTGATAACCCCATACTAATATCTCTGACACGTGACGTGGAGCGCTCACTTCATCTCTCGCTTCTTATAAGGTTAACTAACGGTAGGTCAAGTGGCTCGAGGGAAAAGCTGACCTCTCGCATTCATCACCTTAGTGCATATCACCTACACACGCGTTCATATCAATCGTATGCTTGCATCTCACGCATAGAGTAGTTGCGATTGAGTCCAAGTCTGAACCAACCCCAGATCTTGCTCGTGATCGATGGACAATATCTATCTAGCACCTTCTGCCAATCAGATGCGTATATCCCTGCTCTCATACTGTTTTTCTCAATTGTGTATTTATATTCTCCCTTCTTTAATAGCATAGGTCTCGCTCACAATCTGATAGGATATTCTGCAATATAGTGGGAATTTGCGCGTTTGGGTTTTCGTAATGTGTGTATATTATCTCTCTAGGCTAAACCCTCCTGAAAAAACAAGAGCGAAGCCACGCTGATGTGGTGGTTACTGAAAGATAGTCCATAATATACGTTATTATAACTTAAAATATTAAAATCAAATCAGTATTGTTAAATAAGTTAATAAAACTTCTTTCATTTATGAAATAATGAGATATTATCACTTTAGCAACCGTTGTAATATGAAGTTTAAAAGACATAGCTTTTATATATACACATTTTACTGAGAAAAGCAGTACTATAGCAATGTTCTAGAGATATAATGAAAAAAGTTCTAGAAAGAGAGCATTATTTGACACTAATGATTATCTGTACATATTTACTTTACATACTTACTGATTACGGATTTAGTTAATAATATATAGTGACACTCCTCAAATATTAATAGTTTTATATAATAATCAATATTCAAAAATTTTATGGATATATATTTATTTAAAATATTGAGTACAAGATGTACATTAAATTTTATATAGTATATGTAGTGGATAAGTTATCGGCAAAAATTCATCAATTTCACAAAGACGATCGAATCAAAGTATCGAAAGAATAAGTAAACAATCTTATGAATATGTTTGGAAATGTATCCTTATTCTACTAGACTATAACTAGTATTATTTGTCTATAATTTATCACAAAAGTATAAATGTACTATTTAATAGTTTAATGGATAATTTTCTTTGTTTATGTATAGGTACTATCACTAATGGGGGAAATATTAGTAAAAGTTATTATCCTCTACCTAATATGTAAACGAACAGTGGTTTTTCCTCTGATAAAATTTGTTCATAAATTACTTTTATAAATTCTCAGAGATTGAAATTGAGATTACTCTTCTAATAAACATGACACTTATCGAGAGAAAATCCATATTTATATTTATACTTGAGATTTTTTTTTGAAGCGTGTAAATTCAATAATATACACTATATATATATTATACAAGTCGAGTATCTACATCTTTGTACCAGCTTTTTCCGATTCGTCTTATATATAATCATATATTTCGGAATCATTTGAGTCTATTGATAGAGAAACTCGAGACACATGTGATTAATAAATCTTCTCATCAAATCAATTATAATATAGCAATTGAATAACGCGAATAACACTCATATCACCCCCAGAAAATTGAGTTATTTAGAGTAAGTTTATAGGTATAGTTTTATATTACAGTTGCTGCGCATCAATTTATAAGAGCAATAAGAGTTATTTGTATATATATATATAATTATCTGTTTTAATTTGCGTTTGATATTAAAACCCTCTATTATGTTAGGTGATATCTACAGCTAACGCAGGTATGTATTAAATCCTCTGGCAAGCATATTTCTTTCTGTCTTGGATTTATAGAGCCCTCGCGAGAAGGATTCTCTGTGCGGAATAAGGGGGCCAGAGACGGAGCCCGAGGGCCTGTTTCGGCCAGCTACACGGGGTCTAGGGTCACCTATCACTTAAACATACCAAATATAATCTACTATACTTTGCGAGAAATCATGACTTATAAGGCACATTTGTATCTGATCTATCATAGTAAACATTGATAGCGTACTAGAGTAAATAAATCTAATATGTAAACAATCGACCATACACTCACATATAAATCTAAGATCTTTATTCTCACCACACACAGACCTGCGCCTTAAATATAAATTCTATCTCATATAACACTGTATAGAGAAGTATTGTATTTATTGCGTATTTATAAAGAATATAATTTAGTATTTATTTGGATTCTGTACACTTTGTGAGTAAAAAGTGGAATATATAAAAATATATAAAAATCTATCAACCATGGAACGTACTATAATGTTTATTAGTTATTCTAGGCTCTGATGGACTCTATAGCAAAGCTGACGAACTATTATAATCAAATATTTGTCGAGCTCACTGATCGCGCATTACCAACAGCAACAGTCTAATATGTTCATAGGAACATTGTAAACACTTAATTCTCATCATATATTTGAGCAGTTATATTCAAGTAATATATAGATTCTAATAAGACAGCTTACAATTATATATTAATCGGTACTAATTTATTATGAAGAAATTAATTCTAATCTTCACAAGAATGATACTATTCATAAATAATGCAAATAAATATGACTTTACCCTTTAATATATTATTATAGTATTAAGCACTGAAAATACCCATTAATTTATATCATATATAGAAACTGAGTAGTCAGTGTTATGTACCAACAGTCTGTATTGTTTTACATCATAGCTCGATGTATATACTAAGTAATATTATATAAGTATGAGGCACTAATCTGGATCTCAAATATTATTATGGATATACGCTGCCAACAAAAGAGTATCTAAATATAGGCGAAATAATTATGTCATTCACTGATTATAGTAAACTTATAAGTAAAGTAACTCTTGAGTAGAAATATGATGTGAATTTCTTTAAAGCTGATAATCTTGATGCAAAAACACCGTCCACTTTTGCAAAGCAGTGTTTATACTAGTCCCGATATATTTACTCTTTGATATTAAAAAATTTAAAACTATTAAATTCCTTCTCACGTGAACACTCTGTAGTGGAGTATACTAATCTTATGGGCTAAGGCAGGAGATGATAATTAATAAAATAGCTGTAAATTTAATCTGAATCTAGGCAAATCATCTTAATATTTCTTTAATTAGCTATAGTTCATATAATTATAAATAGAATTTGTATCTTCTATCTCTATCAGAAACTGAATCTGTATTGATATGAGGCACATCGATTAATTTAGATACTATCACCCTATAAATGATCTTGAAGGCATCTTATATCAGCTTATTCACCAATAAGTGAGACTACGTAAGACCTATTAGCATTAGAATTAGCTATTATGAGAAATCTACTTAATAAATTATTTTCTAAGCTTAGAAATGATGATCCCATGTAATTATCAGTTCACCCATATAATATGTGGACTTGTCTTTTATTTGAGATATTGAGAATAACAAATAGGGCCAGCAATTAAAACGATCATTTTACATATATAAAAAATACTCCAACAAGCTCAATCAAATTTTTATTATCGTAACTAACATCTGTTCATATAAATAAATTAGGATGCTTGTTTATCTCTATACTTTTAGGATCATTAAAGATCGGTAAATGGTCGCCCTATTTTATTATATATCTGTATTTTTCCAGCGTATTATGTATCTACTTATTATTATTAATTTTGAGTTTTATTTTTAAAATGATAATTTATAATTAATTACTGTATATCGAGTTATTTATGAGAATATTAGTCTCTAATATTATGTATATGATAATCATACAAACTTAAAATATTTCAACAAAGTAAGCACAATTAAAATAATATCGACCACAATAATAAATATTATCAACAACGAACCACGAACACAAATATAATAATTATGCAAATTGAAATTTTACATATATATACTTCAAAAATTATCTTGCAAATAGAAGCAAGACAGAAAATTAATATATAAATGCCAAAGGGTAACTAATATATATAAACAATATGTCATTGGCAAAAGTATATATCAGCCTAATTATATATTATATAATATATATATAAATATTATA
>JABUQX010029132.1:0-5000 GCA_015478945.1 Trachelipus rathkii
CAGAGCCGGCAAGACGCCATGACACTGTTTACTGTTTTTTTTTAATTAACGAATACCGTAGGTGGGATACAGGTGGGACCGACCGGGGCCGGAATTTTGCCGGGGCCGGCGCCGGGTTTTAGCTAAAAATTAGAAATGTAAGGTCAAAAAACACTTGAAAGTCTATTAAAACTTAGTGATGAATATTAAATAGAATTTCAATTAATTAATAATTTTAATTATAAAAAAGGAATTTACATTTAATTAATTCAATTTAATAAATAAAGAAAGAAAATTTTAGAAAATAATTGATTTTCTAGAAAAAAAAATAAGTTGTATTAAATAATATATATATTAATTATATATATTATATATATATATATAATATATATTATATATATAAATATAAATATATATATATATATATTATATTATATTAATATATATATATATATAGGGGTGTACATTAATATTGCGGAAAAAAAAAATCAGTTATGATATCCTTGCATAAAATAAAACAATATCCTGTGTTCAATAAACATTCACGAAAACGCCTTCGTTTTCCAAGAGATTACAAGTTGAGAAACTTATCTGTTGGACATATCTGATAATTCCATTGCCCGTCCCGTGCTACATCTCTCAAACCTTTAATATAAGCACCAAATATTTATCCAGGAAACGTTACCTACCTGTTATTTACTAGTTCCTTATCTCGCTTCATTTATACACATACTAGTCCGTGTCGCGTCAAGTTCTGTTCAAGTGTTGCTCATATTTTCAAAATGAAGTACACAAATAGTGAATGCGCGATAGCATTTTGTTACGGTCGTACGAATGGTTAAATTTCATTAGCAGCATGCGCTCTAATGAGAAGAGAAAGCACCCCTAATCGTGCCATTCCCGCATTCATACTCATGTTTGCACGTCTCCATCAACGTCGTAGAGAAACAGGAAAGTTTTAAAAGTTTTAAAAAACTAACTAATGGAAACGGGCGACCTCGCACAGTATTAACTCCAGATGTCGAAGAACAGGTTCTCCAAGAACTTGAGGACAGTCCTACAACAAGTACCAGAAAGATTGCTGCAACACTACATGTAAGTCATTCGACAGTTTTCGGTGTATTAAAAAATCAACTTCTGTACCTTTATCACATCCAACGAGTGCAGGCACTTGTACCAACAGATTTTCTTGCAAGAGTAGCTTTGTGTCGATGGGATGCAACAGAAAATTGCAGACATTCCTCACCATTTAGCAGAAATATATGTTCACCGTATTGAGGTTCAAATTTTTCCAGAGAGATGCCATATCCCGGGTGGGGGAAAAAAAACTCCACAACAATTCAGCAATGGCTGATGAGAAAACCCACATGCAATAGTTGAAAGCCGCCATCAAAACCCCAGTTTTAATTGAATGTATGGGTCGTGAAATTTGTTGCCGACCATTTGAGAATAGTCCCATCTTTTTATCAGCGAGGCTACGGGAATACGCTTATTCCGCCAATTTCTTAACACTGACTTGCGCTACACTACTGGAAAGCGTGCCCTATACAATTAAGAATCGAGAATGTAATTCATGCACGAACGGCGCCTCCAGTTCATTTTTTCAGTTTAGTGCTCCGTAACTATTTGAACACTTTTATAATATCCACGCCATGGATAGGTCGAGAGATACAGACATTGGCCCACCGTCTCCAGACCTAAAATGCATTGGATTTCTTTTTATGTGTGGGGGTACCTAAACATATGGTTTTATACAGGCAACAGTTGAAGAAGTGAGTCATCCCAAGATATTATATGGCTCGCTTACTCATCTGACCACAATTCTTCCGCACACCAACACGGTAATATTTGAACGTTATCCGCCAATCAATGCGTCCAGACAGAATAGAGGCCTGATTGCCGCTGGGATGCTCATTTTCAACAATATTGTTTATAACCATTAGTGCCACCATGCTTTCGAAGCATTTCTGTTGTTATATTTTCTCTTTGTGTCCTGTGGGATTTGAAGTTGTATGTGTTGGGGTATTGCGTGTGATATAGTATAATATATATTGAGGAGAGATTAAGTTTTTGTGAGAGTGTACGCTTGCCGAGTTTGAGTTGGGTATGTTGTATTGTGGTAAGACTAAGTCGGTTGTAGAGTAGGGTGTCGTCAGCCGTTGTATCTTTGTGGAACGGAGGTCTTCTTTCGGTGTGTTGATATGTTTCATGAAGAAACGAGTTAGTGATGGCTGAGAGGATGTATTTGTCATGAGATTGATTCATAGCTGTATTCTCAATATATATATACGACGTCTCGTGGTAGAGTGGGAGAGGTAGGTATGATGGTATGATTATCAGAGTGGGTAGGGATAGGAGTGGGGGTAGTGTGGGGTAGGTAGGTAGGGTAGGTGTAGGTTGTAGTAGTTAGTATAGTGATGATGGTGGTAGTGATGATTAGTTATATTATATGTTATATATATATATAATATATATATATATATAATAATATATATATTAAATGATATTATAAAAAAATATTTATAATTTCATCTATATATACATTTAATTAAATATGAATAAATTTGAAAAGAGATTTCGGAAAATTATTTTCTTGAAGATATTTATTTACTTTAAATAAATTAAATACATTAATATATTTAACAATTATATTATTTCCTTTTCCGATTTCATTTGATATATTCAATATTTCCGAATATTTTATGTATAAACTTGGAAAAAATAAATTTTGTCCTTCAACTTTTTATATTTGAAAATCATACTTAAAACAAAAAAAAAAATGATTATTTTAGGTTATTCTTGAAATTTTAGTCATTTACAGTTAACCCCGGTAGAAAACCCCGGTAGAAAACCCCGTTTTTCCTGATTTTGGCCGGGGCCGGGCGGGTTGGCCGGGCCGCGGCCCCGGGTCGCTCGGTTCCTAATATACAGGTCCCCCCAAATGCACGACAGACCGCCCCAATGCACCGACAGACCGCCTGAAGAACTATCGCCGGCTGAGGGAACAAAGTCACTTAAAGTAAACTTCTTATTTTCTTCTTTTTCTAGTACAACAATGAAAGAAGCATCTTAGCGTACGGTAAAATAATTCTGATAAGCATTACTAAACCATTCCATGTGACTAATTTTATTATTGCCCCTGTTTAATAGAGAACAATGCGCTTACTTATTAAACCAGGGTACACTAAAAATTAAGGCTTTGTTAAAACCGTTGGTAAAATTGGAAAATTCATTTTATGAATCTTAAAATTTTATGCGAACACAGAAAAAAGACTCAAACTTTCTTTGTAATGGTGAATTTAAATTATAATTTAAATTAAATTTAACAAAAACGTAAAAAGAAATTGATATATTATTTTTGGGTATATTAATGTATGAAATGAGTAAGCTTAGGAAATTTATTTCAGTTTAAATTTATGTATCTCTACGTAAAGTTTGTAGAGTGAAGGTAGACGCCATGACACCGTTTTTTTTTTTAAATTAACGAATACCGTTAGGGTCATATTATATAATATATATATATATAAATATATATATTAGATATAATATATATATAATATATATATAAATATATAATATATATATATATATATAAATATATATATATAATATATTATAATATTGAGAGCGATCTTCCTATACCCAATTGACTGCTCACCGTGCTTAAGCACCGAGTTAATAATTAATACTATAGAACGATCGAATCTTTTACCAAATTTCATAATTTTACGATAAACATTCTTTTTTTTGCCTAAAGTTATTGAATATTTAGAAAAATTACAATATAAAGATCATGTAAAATTGAAACAAAAAGTGTAAGAAAATCATCGCGAATTAAAATAATGCTTATCTTTTTTCAATCAATTTAAAAACGTTTGCGCTGTCGTGCTCGAAAAAATAGCGGGAATTTGTGTATGTGGAAATTAGCCTATAAATTGTTTATATTGTGTCTTTGCATCTCTCAGTTACATTTTTGATGTACCATAGCAGAAAGCTTAAATTCTCTTAGCATAAGTAAGTTTTATATTATACCATATTAATATTTTTTATATAATATGTATAATATATATATATATATATATATATATATTATATATATATATATATATATATATATATATATATATTATAATATATATAATTTTTAAAAATAATATATAATTAGGGATGTGCCGAATATTCGGTAAGTATTGGCCATTTTTCGGGGTATTGGTATTGGCTCCCAAAGGGTATTGGCATTTAGCACAGGTATTGGTATTGGTCAAAATGTGTCAATACTGTTCAGTTCTTATAATGTGTAAAAAAAAAAAAGGGCAAAGTAACAATATGTTAATGCTCTTGAAACTTCCGTTCGAGAAGTTTATAAAATATAAATAATAGGTGATCTTTTTCATACATAAAAAATTTACAATATGACAAATTAATAGGTATTGGCTCATCGTATTGCCTGAAATTCCAGTATGGTATTGTCAGTAGCATCATAATTGGGATTTTATTTTTTTTGTCATTGGCCAACGAATATTTCAGTTCTCGCACATCACTTAATATATATATAATATATATATATATATATATATATATATATATATATATAATATATATATATATATATATATATATATATATATATATATAATAATATATTAATATATAATATATATATATAATATAAATAATATAATATATATATAGCTAAGAACACACCTAAGACTGTCAAGAAGTATAGAAGAAAAAAAAAATTGCTAAAAATACTAAAATCAAGCAATCAATTTTTAATTGAAGGACCGTTTCTGTGAAACGTGACTGTCCACTCATTTGCATAAGTTTTTAGATAATTATAGCTGATGAAGCGGACGTCATGTACACGAAAATGTTTTTTCAATAAATTTTTAACTTAGTATTTGTTATATATATAATATAAATATATATAATATATATAATATATATATATAATATATATATATATATATATAATAATATATATAATATAGTATATATATATATGAGCTGATATTAAATCA
>JABUQX010029132.1:10000-25000 GCA_015478945.1 Trachelipus rathkii
ATATGAATAAGGGTATAAAATTTGTAGGAAAAAAAATGTATGTTTTCCTTGAAATTTGCTGAAGAGTGGACACAGTGGAGCAATAGGAAAGTTTTTTATTTTTTAGACAGATATGAGAGTGAAATTTTTGACGAAGTCCCCCCCGTTGTCCCCCAGGAGGCCGAGAGACCGACTCTTGCATCTTGCGGTTTACCCTAGGTATTTCTTTTAGTTAAAAAAAAAAGTCTTTTTCCCATACAAATTTCATACACGATCCAAATTTACAGCTAGTTATTAGTTTCATGATACCTCCTAGGCTTGAGATCATTAAAAAAAAATTCATTTCCAAAACAAAAAACTTACGCGGATTCCATACTATGTTATTATTTTCTTATTATCTTAGTTTAGAGATATCATGCGGTACTTTCTTAGTCTCGCTCATACACCTTTTGTATATAAACTAGTATATATATATAATATATATATTAATATATATATATATATAATATATAATATAATATATATATATATATATATATATATATATATATATACAATATATATATATCCAAACTTACAAGAGCACCCGCCATGACTATCTCGAAACTACGATAGTACAGAAAAACTAATATATTGAATCAGGCGTATGAAATCGCAATGAAAAATTGATTTTGTTTTAAAATATAGCAATGTACGAAAGGTAAAAGAGGAAGTAAGAGCTTTGATGAATCATAGTAAGAAATTTGTATGAAAGATGAATTTTTTTGGAGGGGGCTCGAATGAACCGACGGGACAGAGGACGATCCCCCTGTCGTCCCCTATTCGGACGAAAGACCCCGACTCTTTGCATCTTTACTGGGGTATTCTTTTATTAAAAAAAAAAATAAATAATAAAAGTGTCGCGAGTTGCGATGACAGAATTTCATACGCTGAGTGCGAAGATGTGATGAGTGTGTGAGCGGGAGTAGTCGTAGTTTCGAGATATAAAAATATCTAATGTTCCATACAAATTCTTACGTTGATTCCAAAAAATAGAGTTTGCTGTGGTACCGGGTGGGATGGCGGTAGGTGTTTCGGAGGATATCATGCGGGGTGTCGTTGGCAAGTTTCATAGGTTAGGTGATAGTAGGGAGGGGTGAGGGAGTTAGGGGTATATATATATATATATAGTATATAATATATATATACTATTATATATATAAATATATATATTATATATATATATATATTTTAATATAGGTAGGAGGTAGTAGGGGATGAGTAGGTATGAGGGTAGGGTATATATAGTGAGGTATGGTAGAGTATGAAAGCCGGTGAAAGAAAGCTAATTGAGATATCTGCCTTTTGTAAAAGAAAATGTGTAACGAATCCAAAAGAAATTTTCATGGCGGAGAAAGTGCCAAGAGGGTGAGGAGAGGAGTAGGAGAGGGGATGAGGGGTGGAAGAGGTAGAAGTGAAGGTTGCCATTTAAGGAAAAAGGAAAAGAACGTCTAGAGAGAGTTATATGTGGAAAAAAGTCAATTAAAAATAATAAAAACCTGTACTTGCGCATGATAAGATGTGAAGCTCACTTATTATAATAATAATTAATAATAAATAATAATAATAGATAAATAATAATAATATAGATAATAATAATTAATAATAATAATAATAATAATAATAATAATGAAGTAAGAAAATAATAATAATATAATAATAATAAACAAATAATAATTAATTAATAAAATAATAATAATTAAAATAATGAATAATAATAATATCTATGCAGTTGTTAGCATGGGCCTACTTCGCCTCCACTCATCTCAATCCGCACCGATAAACTAAAAAGTCTAGTCTAGTATCTATGATATATATTATGGTACAGTTCTAATAAGTAGTGTATACTTTAGACTGAACTTTCATTTTTGAAATCATGATCAGATTTTTGTGTGTGTCTTTAGTTAAAGCATTTTTTTTATGTATGTCTATCATAATTTTATCATTATATACTATACGTTCTTTTATTTTTCCACTTATCTGTATCTTAGATTTCGAATTAAAGGCGTGTGATATATCATTACTTAAGAATGAAAATATATATACGTCTACTTACCTTCCGCAATATATAAGCTTTCTTCTGTAATACGTTATATATATTATAAATATATATATATTAAATAGCATATATATACTATATATTTATATAAATACATGTTATTATATATATAATATATATTATGAGCTTTCATGCTTTATAATTACTTAATATATAAAGTTAAGTGTACCTATATAATCCCGAGAAGAGGACACGTTTTTGTTACAACTATACTCCTGATGTACATTGAGCTAAAAAATAGAAGACATTTTTTTAGTAACTAGTAGTTGATACTATTTACATAAATGATATCTTTTCGATTTTTCCTTATACTGTATAACTTGAGTCTATTTTTAATTAATTTTAATCATGTCATTGTGCGCATTTAGATTGTTTGAGTCGATCATAATTATAATTCAGTCATTCGGGTGATGATGCTGCCTTACCTTAGAGTTCATCATCTCATATGCGCAATATTAGTGTTGTTTGAAATTTGTTTTATCTTCCTACTAGTGAAATATTATGTCTTGACATTTGACAAATCTTGCTTTTAGGTTTTTCACGTTTTATAAAGTTTAGTATAAACCAGCTTTTACCAAATAAACTCTAGCATCAATGCTTTCATTGCTCTCCTTATTTACCCCCTATACCTTTTACTTACAGTCGCTTTAATTCCTCTAGGTTGCTCCCATTCTCTGCTGGTGAGCGCCCACCACTGACTCTCTTTATCTATTTCTTTATTATACACACGAAATTCAGTGGTTTACAGTCGTACCTCCTTACAAAGAAGCTTCAACTATTTATTTAAGCCTTCATATAATTAATTGAGCTTCAGCATTGTTTTGTGTGTATCACCTTTGTGTTCATCCAGGTTCTTCTTGTATTGGACTCATCGGCTCTTGTGGCAAAGTGGCTTTTCTCGTTTTTCTTACCATGGAATATTGTTTTTCTCTTGCCAATGATTGAGTGGGAATCGATATGCATCGTTCGTTATTTATTGAATTTATGACTTTGCCTTACATTTATATTTGTGGTATCACTGATATTAAGATCAATAGCGGTTATTTCATAGTTTTGGTGATCTACTCTAATTGTCATATTGCCGCGATGAAGGACCTGTTGCGTAATAATAGATTATAGTTAGACATGTTGTCAACCTTTAATATCGTTCCGATAATTCGTTGGTTGCATTGATGATGAACAGATGGCCTTGGAGGAATGTGATACTGCATTGCCGCATTAAAGTTACCTTAATCCAGACCGTTTGCAATGGCTTCCATGTTGCGTCTCTTTAACTACATTTACTTGCGTCCGGGAGCTTCGGAAGGGGATGCGTGTCGCGCCGCGGGTAGGTACGCGCCGGAGAAGGATCTTAAATGATCATTTGATCAGAGACTTGAAGCTAATTATATGAAGGCAGTCGAAATTGTTAGGCCTCCAGAGTTGAATGGATTGGATTATGTCCTCCACGTAAATAACCGAGTAACTGTTTTTCAGAATATTGGCATTGAAGACGATACGTATATAGATCTCCTTTTCATTGTTGATTAGGGGATACGTTTTTTTGTGTTTTATTTTCATTTTTTGGGCATATATAACGTTTTCTTATATGCTGCAATTGGATGGCACTTGGTAATAGAATACCACAATGTTGTAAAGATTTATAGGAGCTGAGTTTTCACATTTAACCTAACTATAGATTGACCTAATGTGTTGTATTTTCATATTCATATGAATAATATTTTTCATTTCATAGTGCAATTATACTTCTCAAACTGTCACATGAAAGAATCATTTATTCTATGTATGAAGTTTGCTTGCTCCTTGGAAAAATCTAGCATTGAGGAACACCAGTAGCAATATTGTTTCTTATTTGCTTCGGTTAACATACTCGTTTCTAGGAGGTATTCTTGTCATTTCATTATGTGAGTGTTGGTTTATTGCATTGGCATGGAAATAGTCATTAATATGCATGCGTGGCTGAACCGAACAATCACTAAATCTAGGATTTAAAAAATGTGCTGGTTCATAATCAAGTCACTGATTAATTCTATTTTTCTTCTTTCCTTCTCTCCCTCATTCATTTTCTCTTACTGGCCGTAACTCCTTGGGTTACCAGCGGGGAACCCCTCAATAGTCTGCATCCAAACATGACACAAGTCTGGACAATAGCATTCATATCAAGGAGACGATTCCCCTGGTTCGGGGAGAGTGGAATTTTTTTCTGATTTATTTTCTAATTAATATCTCCCATTAGTAAAATTACTAAAAATTATATACCTCTTAAATTCACACCGAAAATATTTTTTAATACCTTAAAATCCCAAATAATTAATTTTCAGTTATCAAAATATTCAACTATTTTACACATCAGATGTATATTGATTAAAATTGTTACATATATTAACATTTAGATCATAGAAACAAAAGAAAAATTGTACTAACTTCCAGGCAAGAACACTTTTCTTCGTCTTCCCCATTTACGCAATCCGCAACACCGTTACACATTTTATCCATCGTTATACAGATTCCATCTGAACATTTGAATTCGTTTGAAGAGCATTCTGTTTTAAAATATTTTTTAACTTAAATTTTCATAATTCTATGCATGCTAAATCTGAACAGAAATCCTAAATGTATTCTTCTGCAGATTTTAAAAATTAAATGTAGTAATATTGAGATTTTAAACCCAATATACATTCATAAACAAAATTTTCTTTCACATGTCATAAATTTGACTCTGGTCTTGTTTTATTTAATATTATTTACTTGAGAATTACAAGAATCTTAGTAAATTTTATATATTATGTGAATAATAAGGGTAAGAGGGGTTGGTATGGGAGGGGTTTCATGGTCGATTTAAGTCATTCTTCTTCTGAACTATTTTGTTTCCTGTACATGTCTGCGGTACCCCACCCCTAATCTGCGGGAAGCCGAGGGGAAGCTGATGATGATATGCATGTTAACAAATATTAAATCATTTTATGGAAGGAATATGCTACACCTTACCGCAATTTCCATTTTTTAGTGTACACAACTTTACTGGAAGGGGACAGGAATATCCTTCATCACTAATATCTGCACAAGAAACTTTACCGTCGCAAACTTCAGACTTTGGAATACATAAGCCAAGAGGGCATTTATGACCATCACATTTTACAGTGGGTGTGGGTTGGATTTCGCCATCTGTTATAAAAGAAATTACAGCTTTATTAATATTACAATTTTCATTAGTGTTAGATTTTATCAACAGCATTTGAAATTAAATGGTTAATAGAATGCAGTACGTTGCCTCTATCAAGTACTTATACTTAATGAAAAATAAAGTTTTTTTTTTACTTCAATAATATTTAAATCTGTTGAAAAAAATTACTTGGAATAAGATTTTAAATCAATCGTAATTTACATGCAAACATTTACGAAATGTTTAAAAAATTCCATAATTTAAAAACTGAAATAAGACCCCAAAATGTAATAGGAACAATAAAACTAAATGCTATAAAAAGAAAACATTTTAAAAGTTATAGTAGGGGTAGTAGCAGTAGGTTGCGCTACTAATTTAACTTGAAAAAGTGGATTTACCTAATATTTTATTAACTTTTTCAACTAGTTGCTTGGAAATTATAGGATGAAGATTGTGGAAGTTGAAGCAATTTTCATTTGTAAAATTTGAAATCCCGACGGCGGTCCATGGCGATGTGCTCTTCCGTTCCTTACGACAAGCAATTAACCCAGGCCAAGATTTCTGCAAAGAAAATATAGAAACGCAAATGAAATCATTTTCATAAAAAATATGTTTATAATAAAAACAAAAACAAATCTACACAAAATAATGGGGTAGGGTTTGATCTCTCGTCCAGACCCAAGGTAGCCATTACATCAAAAATGAAGTGTTTATGGTCGTATGAGTATTTGTTAAATATATATTTTTTTAAATTCATAAAATTGCGAAGAGCTAAAATTTGATAATATAAATCATTTTAAAGGGGATTTTGCATCAATTCTTAATTTTTATTTCTTTAAAGCGGTCCCGTCGGTGGGATAAAAGAGTATTAGGACCTACCAATGTGTATAAAAGATAAGATAAAACAAGTAAATAATTAAAAAAATCTATGAACAAATAAAATAAAAAAAAGTTTATGGATCAACATCACGGAGGGAAATAATATATCGGTTCCCTCTTTTAGTTGTTTCTGGTTCAAAGAAACACGGGGTAACTGGACTTCAGGGAATTCTGTTGAGATTCCTTGATCTTTGTTGCCACTGTACTTTGAAATTTTTTTTTTAGAAAAAGATAATCCTTCTCTTTTAGAAATCTTGATTAATCAGAGCGTTGATTTATTCAAAATCGCATCATCATTTTACCTATAGAGAGTGATCTATTCATTTTTTATACAAAAAACCCATTTTAAGCTTAATAATCAAAAAAATAATAATTTATAATAAAAATAAGTAATAACATACTCTCTAGCGGAGAAAATCGAATGATACTGTCTTAATTATTCAGAAAAGAAGATTCATACTCTGTTATAAAAGCTGGATAGAAACTATAATGATGTCGGATGGAAATGATATATCATTTAATAAAAATTATATCCATTTATACTGAAAGGTGATATTAAAATCAGCGGATAATTTCTCTTCCGAAAATGCAATTTTTATAAAAAATTGGTAATTGCATTTCTCTATTTATCCGTATTTTACCTTTTAATTATTAAATTTTTATTATTCATCTCATTATAATGAAACAATGGAATACCTAATCCATTTTATAACAATGATAATCATTTTAGAGAAAAATAATAATCATTTTATCAAAATATGATAATCATTTTTTAAAAATCATTAACCACTTTTATAAAAATGAAAATCAATGAAATAACAGAAAGACCATATATAAAATGATAATCAATTTATAAAAAAGATAATCAATTTTACAATATAATCATGTTTTAAATATGATAAAAATTTTTCACAATTGATAAAATTATCATTTTTATAAAAAATGATTTTGGTATAATTTTATCTATATAAAAGATAATAACTTCATCCTCTCTCATATTAATAAAAACAGATAGATCTTTTATATATAAAAATAATGATAATTCAGATTGTATTATAAATAGATGATATTCATTTCAGTAAAAAGAATAATCATTTTATAAAAAATGAATAATTACATTAATATTATTTAATAATATGATAATTTGCTTTTTTTGAAAAATTATAATCATTTATTAAAAATAATTATAATTATTTTATAAAATGATATATAAATATAATTTTTATAAAAATTGATTAATCATTTTATAAAAATTGATAATCATTTAAAAATGAAATAAATATTATAAATTAAAAAATGATAATTACTATTCTATCATTAATGATATAAGAAAATAAAATGAATTATAAAAAATGATAATTATTTTATTAAAAAATGATTATATTTATAAAAATGATAATCATTATTTAAAAATGATAAATAACCATTATTCTGATAAAAATGCTGAATCATGATATTTCTGCATCTGAGAACACCGCTTATGACAAACTTCAAAAAATTCTATTATTAAAATGATAATCATTTTAATAAAAGATAATCATTTTATAAAAATGAAATAATGTCAATTTATTATAAAAATGATAATTAATTCATAAAAATGATAATCATATATTATAAAAAAATGTAATCATTTTATATAAATAATAATAATTTTATAAAAAGAGTCATTTTTTAAAAATGATAATCATTTTATAGAAAATGATAATCGAGTTTTTAAAGATGTATTTATATTCCTATTACAAATGGTAATTCACTTATTAATTTCATTCTGCATATATAACTTCATCAATACAGCATTTATTAAATAAAAATGATAATTATTTTTATAAAATGATAATCCATTTTACAAAAATGATAATCATTTTAAAAAAATCATAATCATTTTATAAAAATGAAATTCATTTATAAAAATGATAATCATTTTATAAAAATGATAATCATTTTATAAAAATGATAATCATTTTATAAAAAAGATAATCATTTTACAAAAATGATAATCATGTTTTAAATATGATAATCATTTTATAAAAATTAAAATCATTTTATAAAAATGATAATCATTCATATTGTAACATAAAAAAAATCAAAGTCATTTTATTTGATAAAAAGAATCAACCTATTTATAAAAATGATAATTAACATATTTAATAAAAGTGATAAAATATATCAAATAAAAATAATAATCATTTTATAAAAATGACTAATCGATTATTTTCTAAAAATGATAATCATTTATTAATAAATGATAATCATTATTTATAAAATGATATAATTATTTTTAACTGAATAAATGATAAATCTTTTTTAAATAAAATGATAAATCAGGTCATTAAAATTATTGCATAAAACATTTATATATAAATGAAATAAAAATTATAAATAATGAAAATTCCATTTATAAACAATATTAATCATTTTATAAAAATTGATCATCATTTTTATAAAAATTATAATTAATAATTTTAATAAAAAGGAATAATTCAAATTTAATAAAAATTGATAATACATCTTTATTCCAATGGAGCTGATAAAAATTTTTATAAAATGATAATGATTTTTATAAAAATAAATACGTAATAGGAAGATTTATAAAAAATATAAATAATTAAATTACTATAAAAAATAATGATAATGATTTATAAAAATATTATAATATATATAATTTATAAAATGAATCATGATTTTTTATAAAAAAAATACCTATTTTATCATCATTGAGAAATGACATTTGATAAAAATATTAAATAATCATTCATAATAAAATAATATTAATCATATTATTTATTAAAAAATGTAATAAATGATGTTAATAAAATAATATATTAATATCTATTATCGATTTTTTACTTTCTCTCTTCTTTTTAATCAAAAATAATCTTAATTTTAAAAGCTGATTATTGAGTTTTGGAGGAACATGATAATTCCTATACGTGCAAATATCAAAAATGATAATCAATTTATAAAAATGATAATCATTTTTATAAATTAAATACATCATTTATATAAAATGATTATCATTTTATAAAAATGATAATCATTTTATAAAAATAATAATCATTTTATAAAATTAATAATCATTTTATAAAAATGATAATAATTTTTAAAAATGATAATCATTTTATAAAAATGATAATCATTTTATAAAAATGATAATCATTTTATAAAAATGAAAATCATTTTATAAATATGATAATCATTTTATAAAAATGATAATCATTTTATAAAAATGATAAGTATGCAGGATCGAGAGATGATTATTCATATCTATTAATAAAACCACCACTCACAGGATAAATCAAATCAATAGATCAAATTCATTTTGTAAATGCTATTCATTTTCAAACAAAATCATAATCATTTTAATAAAAATGATAACCATTTTATAAAAAAGATACTATTTTATATAAATGATCAAATCATTTTCATAAAATGATAATCATTTTTATATATAAACAATGAAATCTTTATAAAAATGATAATCATTTTAATAAAACTGTTATTTTTTTATCATAAAAGAATAATAATCTATTTTAATAAAAATGAATGATAATTTCTTATATAAAAGATTACAATGATAATGAAAATGTAAAGATTATATTTTCTAAAGCTGTGAGTTTTATATATAAAAATAAAAAAATAATGTTTTTAACGAAAGGAGAGAAATTCCATATAACAATAATAATTCATTATAATAAAGTGTGAGATTGATTTATAAAAAATAATAATGATTTTATAAAAATAATAATGTTTTTGTAAAAATCAAAAAAAAATACAGCAATGAATAATATTATATTAAATCATTTTATAAAAAATAATAAAGATTTTTACAAAAATAATTTAAATGAATTTTATAAAATGAGAAATGTTTCATAAAATGATAATCATTTGTAGTGAAAGTTAAATTATTTCGCTTAAATACCGATAATTACTTTTCTAAAATTTCTTAAATAAATTTTTTAATTTGAATTTATCATGTTTTAGATAAAAATGATTCAACATATTATAAAATAAGTAAATAATCATTTTTATAAAAAGATAATCATTTTGGTAGAAGATATCAAAAAAATGAAGGACATAATTTCAAAAAATGTAAGAAAATTTACTTTCGATAAGATACACTGATTGTATAAGCAGGCGATCCTTTTTGTCACAATAATAATTCATTTTATAATAAAATGATAATCATTTTATAAAATGAAATCATTTTTAAAACTGCTAATCTTTAAAATAAAAATGATAATCTTTCATAAAATTCATAATCATTCTTATAAAAATGGATAATCTTTTTACAAAACGTCTCAACACGTAATTATTTTTATAACTTTTATAAATTGATTAAATCATTTTATGAAAATAATAATCATTTTAAAAAATGATATTCATATTATAAAATGATAATTATTTTATAAAAATGATAAACATTTTATAAAAATGATATTTATTTTATAAAAATGATAAACATTTTATAAAAATGATAATTATTTTAAAAAAATGATAATCATTTTATAAAAATGATGACGAAGTATATAAAATAATAATCATTTTATAAAAATGATAATCATTTTATAAAAATGGTAATCATTTTATAAAAATGATAATCATTTTATAAAAATGATAATCATTTTTTAAAAATGATAATCATTTTATAAAAATGATAATCATTTTAAAAAACTGATAATCATTTTACAAAAATGATAATCATTTTAAAAAATCATAATCATTTTATAAAAATGAAAATCATTTTATAAAATGATAATCAATTTATATAAATGATAATCATTTTATAAAAAAGATAATCATTTTACAAAAATGATAATCATATTTTAAATTTGATAATCATTTTACAAAATATAAAGTCATTTTATAAAAATGATAATCATTTTATAAAAATGATAATCATTTTATAAAAATGATAATCATTTTATAAAAATGATAATCATTTTATAAAAATATAATCTTTTTATAAAATGATAATCATTTTATAAAAATGATAATCATTTTATAAAAATAATAATCATTTTATAAAAATGATAATCATTTTATAAAAATGATAATAATTTAATGAAAATGATAATGATTTTATAAAAACGATGATGATTTTATAAAAATAATAATGATTTTATAAAAATGATAATGATTTTATAAAAATGATAATCATTTTATAAAAATGATGATGATTTTATAAAAATAATAATGATTTTATAAAAATGATAATGTTTTTGTAAAAATAATAATCATTTCATAAAAATAATAATCATTTTATAAAAATTATAATGATTTTATAAAAATAATAATGATTTTATAAAAATGATAATGATTTTATAAAAATGATAATCATTTTATAAAAATGATAATCATTTTATAAAAATGATAATCATTTTATAAAAATGATAATCATTTTATAAAAATGATAATCATTTTTTAAAAATAATAATCATTTTATAAAAATAATAATCATTTTATAAAATTAATAATCATTTTATAAAAATGATAATCATTTTATAAAAATGATAATCATTTTATAAAAGATAATCATTTTATAAAAATGAAAATCATTTTATTAAAATGATAATCATTTTATAAAAATGATAATTATTTTATAAAAATGATAATTATTTTATAAAAATGATATTCATTTTCTAAAAATGATAATCATTTTTTAAAAATGATAATCATTTTCTAAAAATGATAATCATTTTCTAAAAATGATAATCATTTTATAAAAATGATAACCATTTTATAAAAATGATAATCATTTTATAAAAATGATAATCATTTTATAAAAATGATAATCATTTTATAAAAATGAATAATCATTTTATAAAAATGATAATCATTTTTATAAAAATGATAATCATTTTAATTAAAAATGATAAACATGTTTCTAGTTATAAATGTATTAAATCTTTAATAAAAATGATAAGTCATTTTTATGATAAATAACTGAGTATCTTCAACCATAGTGGAATTCATGTTAAAAATGCTATTAATTTTACCTGTAATAAAAGCATAATCATGTTATAAAAATGATAACGATTTTTATGGAAAGAATGATAATCTTTTATAAAAATGATAATCATTTTCACATAAAAAATGATAATCATTTTATAAAAATGATAATCATTTTATAAAAATGATAATCATTTTATAAAAATGATAATCATTTTTAAAAATGATAATCATTTTATAAAAATGATAATTATTTTATAAAAATGATAAACATTTTTATAAAAATGAATAACATTTTATAAAAATATAAGCTTCATAAAAATAATAACATTTGTTATAAAAAGGAGTGACATTTTATAAAAAATGAATAATTTCAAAAAAATTAATAAATCATTTTATAAAAATGATACATCATATTTTATAAAATGATAATGATTTTTATAAAAATGATAATGAGTTCATAAAAACCCCTGCCTTTGTCAACCTCATAAATGATAAAATTAATAAAAATGATAATGATTTTATAAAAATGATAATGATTTTATAAAAATGATGATGATTTTATAAAAATAATAATGATTTTATAAAAATGATAATGTTTTTATAAAAAGGATAATCATTTTATAAAAATGATAATCATTTTATAAAAATGATAATGATTTTATAAAAATGAAAATGATTTAATAAAAATGATAAGTCATTTAGTAAACTGATAATCATTTTTTAAAAATGAAGAATCTTTAATAATAAAAATAATACAAGGTTTTAAAAAATAATATCATTTTATAAAAATGATAATCATTTTATAAAAATGATAATCATTTTATAAAAATGATAATCATTTTAAATAAATGATAATCATTTTATAAAAATGAAAATCATTTATTAAAATGATAATCATTTTATAAAAATGATAATATTTTATCAATAATGATATATTTTATAAAAACTTAGATTCCGTCGTTAAAAAATGATAATCATTTTATAAAAATGATTATCATTTTATTAAAATGATAATCATTTTATAAAAATGATTATCATTTTATAAAAATGATAATCATTTTATAAAAATGATAATCATTTTATAAAAATGATAATCTTTTTATAGCCAAGTGAGAGCTCAGTGTAGGAGAGACAGAGAGTTCATTTCCATGATCAAATCGATAAGCTCATTTTAATAAAATGATAATCATTTTTTCAAAAAAGGCCTGCCTCGTCGTTAAAAAATGATAATCATTTTATAAAAATGATAATCTTTATAAAAATGATAATCATTTTATAAAAATGATAATCATTTTATAAAAATGATAACCATTTTATAAAAATGCTATTAATTTTATGAAAAAGATAATCATTTTATAAAAATGATAATCATTTTATATAAATGATAATCATTTTAGAAAAATTATATTCATCTTTATAACAAAAGATTATCATATTATAAAAATGATAATCATTTTTATATAAAAAATGATAATCATTTATATTATATGAAAAATGATAAACATTTTACTAAAAATTATAATCATTTTAAAAATGATAATCATTTTAAAAATGATAATTTATTTTATGATAAAAATGTTAATAATTACTTTATAAAAATAGAAAAACATTTTAATAAATATTTGTTGATCTTCATAAAAATTAATAGCATTTCATAAAGATGATCATAATTTATAAAAATGAATAATCATTTCATAAAAAATAATAATCATTTTATAAAAATGATAATTATTTTATAAAAATGATAATAATTTTATAAAAATGATAATGATTTCATAAAAACGATGATGATTTTATAAAAATAATAATAATGATTTTATAAAAATGATAATGATTTTATAAAAATGATAATCATTTTATAAAAATGATGATGATTTTATAAAAATAATAATGTTTTATAAAAAATTGATAATGTTTTTATATAAAATAAGATAATCATTTTTAAACCCGATAGTGAATTTTATTATTATGATAATAATTATTATTAAAAGTAAGTATAAATTTATCAAATGGAAAATATTTATAAAAATGTACTACATTTAATAAATATAACAATCATTTTATATAAAATTAATATCATTGTTAAAAAATGATAATAATTTTTAAATAATTATAATCATGTACAAAAATCATAATCATTTTAAAAAAAATAATCATTTTATAAAAATGAAAATCATTTTATAAAATGATAATCATTTTATAAAAATGATATTATCTAATATATAATAAAATGATAAATTATTTTATAAAAATGATATTCATTTTCTAAAAATGAAAAGCATTTTCTAAAAATGATGATCATTTTCTAAAAATGATAATCGATATTCTAAAATGATAATCATTATAAAAATAATATCATTTAATAATGATAATCATTTTATAAAAATGATAATCATTTTATAAAAATGATAATCATTTTATAAAAATGATAATCATTTTATAAAAATAATAATCATTTTATAAAAATGAAAATCATTTTATAAAAATGATAATCATTTTATAAAAATGATAATTATTTTATAAAAATGATTGCAGTATGGAACACAAGATGGTCCGCAGCCCTTTTCACAATGTGAGCTTAATGATCAGGTTCGGGATCTCAGCTTGTCGAAGACTTCCGCCGAGCTGTTGGCCTCCAGACTCAAAGAGAAAAATCTACTTGAGGACGCGCGTATCAAGTTCTTTCGTAGAAGGCATCAGGACTAAACTAATGGGCTACTTCTGCAGAGGAAGACCTCGTGTACTGCCGAGATGTCGCCGGTCTTCTTGCTAAACTCGGCGCTCCTCAATATGATCCGATAGATATACACAACTGGAGCGAGTTCGCCTCAATTCCTCTTGCGCACTCCACAACTCTCAAAGAGATATATGAAGCAGTCAAGTACGTGCCCGACAAAATCCAATATCAGCAGCACCAATGGCTCATCTG
>JABUQX010029132.1:30000-32500 GCA_015478945.1 Trachelipus rathkii
TAAAGAAAAGTAAAAATAAAGTTGGAGATAAAACAGAATCTTGCTGAACACCACAATTAACAGGAAAAGAAGAAGAGGTCCCTCCATCAACCACTGCCGATATGGAACGATATGAGAGAAAACTAAACAATAGTGACGCATACCTTACCCGGCAAAAGGCTTTGGATATGTCAAGTGCCACCACACATGAATCTCCATATTTAGTAAGGGCTGAAGACCACAAATCAGCGAGAAAGAAAAGAATATCATCAGCTAACCTCGAACGTCGAAACCCATACTAATGATCTGAAAGATGGGTATAAGATTCCAGATGATCCAGGAATTTAGGGGTGTGGAAAGTTTCAAAGATTTTGGCAAAATATAAATGAGAGCTATAGGGCGACAGTTAGAATGATCAGAGGGGCTACCTTTCTTCTGGATCGGTAGAGCATTTGCAAGCTTCAAGCACTGAGAGAAAGCGTTAGTATTAAGTGATAGAGAGTAAAGCCGAGCAGTGACAGAGGCTAGTTCGGAAGCTGGAATGGAGAATGCCGTTCTGAATACTAGTCTTTTTACCGTTCATAGATCACAGGAAGTCATGCACCTGATCATGTGTAATCACAGGCACAGCCATGGGACACCATAGGGGGAAGGAGTAGGAGGGAAGATGCCAGATTATATCAAAAAAGGAGGTCGAAGAGATTATCTTTTTCAGAAGGAGTATTAGCTACTGATCCGTCAGAGCGAATAACAGGAGTAAATGCAGATTTACAGAAGCTGTTACAGCTGTTTTTAAAAAGGGGTAATAAATATTTATAAGTAGAACTGAGAAGGTCAGTGCACTTCGTTTGGGTGAAAGTACGCTTAGAATTATGAATAATACCCCTGCAACGATTCAGAATTGAACTAAAATTAAAAAGAGTGATAGGAGGAGAGTTTTTTCATTTCCTATAGGCATTGTCTCTATCCTAAAGAGCACGAGAACAGTTACCATCAAACCTCAGCTATGAGGAGAAAAAATTTAGTAGAAGATTGAGTGAACCTGCTCATTTCCTCGGAGATTATGGTCCCTACTTTTTCAGTAATCACCGAAGCGTCCTCCGAGCCAAAACAGGATTTATACCAAGGAAAGGTAGCAAAGAAGTGACGGAATGCCCCTCAATTAACCCAATTAAAGTGCCAGAAAGTAGGTTTAGGGTATGGTGGAGATGCTGGTGAGAAATGTAATAATTAGGAGCTACAAGATTGTGATCAGAGTTACCGATTGGAAGAAAAATTGTGTATTTGTAGTGAGAAGAATAAGTGGTGAAGAATAGGTCTCGAGTGTTTAAGAATTGGTTTAGATGATCTGGGATGTTTGTAGGTTTCTTAATTACTAACTGTTCCAGATTGATAAGAATACTGAAAGTAATTTCTCCCTTCTCACCTGTATTATTATGCGAGGAGCCCAACCACTCAGTATGGCATACCTTGAAGTTTCCTAAGAACAGGACTTCAGCACTTAGATGAGAGGGAATAACAGTACCGTGAGAATAGTAGGATATTTAAAAAGAACATAAAAATTTATTCTACTAGGAGGGCAGTAGCAGAAGGACAGGATAATAGTAGTGGTAGGAAAAAAGATAATAAACCGTAGAATAACGTTGTTAATTAAGAGAATCAAGGATTTTAAGATGTGTTACAGGGGTTTTAATGTTTATATAAGCACAGACTCCACTATTTAGTCAAAGATGGGGGAAATGTTGTAGTTAGAGATATTAAGTTTATAAAAGAAAGAATCACTGGACAGTTGGGTCACAGACACAATCAAAAGGTTAGGTTGAGAGTAAGAAAAGTGATACTCCACAGATTTGAAGTTAACGTCAAGGCCACGGACATTGGGAAAGTCAATAGAGAGCCCCCCACCCCACTGTTAATGCCCAACCCCCACCCCACTGTTAGTGCCCAACCCCCACCACACTGTTAATGCCCAACCCCCACTCCTATTTCCACAAAGTCTTGTATCTCTAACAATTACACACGCACGCACACATAAACCCTCAAACACAGAAACAAATTTAGATACAGGAAAAAAGGTACTAGAGAACTACATTAAAACTTTAAAAAATAATTGTATGTTTACAATAAACGTATGCAAAGTAGGGCTAAAACCGTACTTACAGTAAATATGTCAAATATTAAAAACCTATAATGTTAAAATCACTCACACACACACACCTGCACAATTTGCGTACAAACAAAACATAAAAAGAAAATACTAGTAATCAACATAAAATTACATTCTAAATACGCAAAAATTAAAACAGTAGTAACCTGAAGAGGGGAATGTTACGCTAATACCTTAGTTTAAACCTAATAGGCTAAAAAGAAGAATGACTAAAAAAATATAACCAAGTACTAGCTAAATTAAGTATTATATTTTAAGTACACAATTCTGAATACTAACTATAACTATCTAGCATAAACGAAAAAGTTCCATAATTAAAAATTAAAGGAATAACTTATCTTTATGAGGTTGCAT